>JAQIYA010000466.1:0-20234 GCA_034699355.1 Microtritia minima
ATATTCTCAACTTTAATGGCTTTAAATATAATTTGTCTCAAATGATTGCCGCGATTTGAAGCTATGATTCGCAACACTCGTTTTGAGACGCACTCGAAAGCGATGCAATCACTTATCGACAAACAATTAGTGAACTCGATTGTAGTGTTGAGACAATTGAGAAGAAGTGGTAAATATTTTGCCACACATTTCGTGATCACATTTAAATAGCTTTTCTTTAGTGTGAATGAAACGAATGTGTGATTTCATATTTGAGTTTGTAAAAAATCTCTTTGGACAAAATTTACATCTATAATATCGATAATTGAAATGACGATTAATATGCTCTAATAAAGTATCTTTTCTAGTAAATCGTTTATGACATCCATCGAAATTACATTTAAATGGTTTAATATTTAAGTGAAAAACATTATGGTACTTCATTTGCACTTTAAGTCCACATTCAGGCCAAACACAATTATTTTTTTGATTATTCAAATCTTTTTCATTATTTAATTTTCTAGCCATTTCATCTATATCTGGATTTTTTTCCAACATAACTACACATTCTTTACACAAATCCATTAATTCCTGTTTATTATAACTCATTTTAACAAATTCTATCAAATACTGAACTTTTTAAAACTTAAATATTTTTATTTCTTTATTCTCAAAAAGTACTACAGATGTATGCGAGAGAGAGATAGTTATAAAGAGAAAAATTGAAACATAACAGCCTCAGGCTATAACACTGCCTGCAAATTGCATGCAGTTTCAGTCAAAATCGAGGCCAAACTTGTGATCATAAGATCAATAATTATTAATTAAAAATAATACTTTTAGAGTGAAATGAATGCAATTTTTACGAGCGGCTAAAAGTTGCAAATACTTGTTAGAAATGAAGCGATTGCTTAAAAATTACGAAATTAAAAATTTGCATTTTTTCAATATAATTTTTTATAAAAAATATGAATTATTTATTAATTTATCATTAAATATAACTAAATTGTCTGATTTTTATTTAAATTCGGACCTTGAAATTTTTTAAAAAAGAATTCAAGGATAAACCTGACCAGCATTTTAATTAATGCTGACCACTGGATGATGGAGAGTATCCCTTACTCTCTAACATCTACTGTCGAAGATCAATACTTTTCTGTTTAATTCAAACATAATTTAATGCATACTTTAAAGCAAATTCTATGCATACATTAAAACAATAATTTTTTTTAAGTCTCAATCCTTACTTGACTTCACTGTCGTCGCGATCCATACGGTAAGCGATGGCCGCTGCGGTCGGTTCGTTGATGATGGCCAACACGTCCAGACCCGCTATCTTTCCCGCGTCTTTCGTCGCCTCTTTCTGGGCGTCATTGAAATGCGCGGGAACTGTGATCACAGCCTTCTTCACCTCAAATCCCAGATGTCTTTCTGCGTTTTGCTTCAAATTCTTCAGCACTTTTGCCGATATCTCTTCGGCACTGAATAGCTTGTCGTCGTTGTTTATCTTTACGGATAATTTCGGGAAACCATACTCGTCTCCAACCACTCTGAACGGCCACAATTCTATGTCTCGCTGCACTTCATCGTCGGTGAATTTCCGACCGATCAGTCGTTTAGCCGAAAATATAGTATTGTGCGGATTCACTTGCGCCTCCTTTTTGGCCACATTTCCGACCACAACATCGCCGTTATCTTTAAACTCCACAACACTGGCGGTTGTCTTCTCTCCCAATTCATTATCAATGATCACTATTCTGCCGTTCGGTCGACCGGTTTGATAGTACGCCACACACGAATTAGTGGTTCCCAAATCTATACCGATGGCCGGAGTCGTCGGAACATTCATGTTGTTTTCTCTCTCAATAGTCTCGTAACTATCTGTGAGTGAATCCCTAATCAAATTCTTAAACTTGTCAACTGATATGAACTCCCTTTGCGGGAGAAATTTTTTAATAGTGATATTCGTGGCCGACTTATGGAAGCGCTGAAGGTTTTCCGGTTTAATGTAATTTGTTCTCTGATAATACTTTTTCATCTCTTCCTTATAGTATCGTTTGGCTTCAATTAAGAGATTTTTATTCTTTAGCGACTGATTGTCCATTCGAAGGCAGAATATTTTGTTGACATCATTGAAAATTATATTGATTTCCACCTCTAGTTTTGTGACATAAGTCTGAAAGGTTTGATCGTTGTTATACACATTTAAGGCCATAAAGTCTCGTTTAATTGCTTCCTCAATGTTCGCGTGATTAACCATCAAGTCTTCATCGCTGTCGCAAAACTCGGACACCTTTTCGATCTGTTCCTCATAGAGAGCGGCGAACTTCTTCACCGCATTCTCGAGAGTTATCGTGTTCTGCAGACGACGGATCTGTTCTTTATGAGTAAAATTATGAATTTCGTACAAAAGTAAATTTAATTTAAAAACTTTAAAAGCTAAATTTTAATAGAAAAATATTTTTTAATTACCAAAATCTTGGTTTAATTCGTCCAAAGATGGTCTCAATTGGGGATCTCTTGATGTCATTTTTATACACATTGCTTTAATTGTCTCAATTAAATTCCGATATTCATCACACTTGTAGCACTCAAAAGATTTCTCGTGAATTTCATGTTTTCGAAATTTAATGATGGCATTAAATCGTTCTTTTTTATGATCAAACACACTGTAAAACTCCATAATAATGATTCCGAAAGCGTAAACATCTACCTTCGAGCCATAATCTCCATATTAGTTTAACTGTTCGGGCGCTGCGTATAGAGGTGTTCCTACTTTCGCTGTATAATTGGTTCGATCCGTTGTGACTGAAACATCAAAATCTGTTATTTTACACACGCCGTCGTACGCGATGAGTATGTTTTCGGGCTTCAGATCGCGATGCATGATATCATTCGAATGCAGGTAACTTAAGCCAGCTTTTATTTCCCTTATCATTAGATCGCACACACATAGAGAACGAGTGCAGTGCAGTTGCAACCATGTCGCGAGGTCTAACTCACACCTCTCCATCACCTGATACATAAGACAAGCGCCGTCCACGTCGTTGTGTCCCTCAAACATATCCACTAATATGACTATATTTCGATGGTTTATATACTCCCAAATATGCTTTTCGCGCTTAATGTTGTAATAGTTAAGTCTATCCATTGCGCTGATTCGTATTTTCTTAATCGCCAGCGTTTTGTCTTTATGTTTGCACTCGTAAACTGTTGTTAAGCCTAAGTCACCATAACCTAAGACACGGTTATAGTTTATTTTGTATCCTTTGATATAAAGTGGATCAACATTTTTGTCAAATAAAAATGAAATAAGTTTAGACATAATCGTAATATATAAGCAAATAATTTTTTAAAATATAATAAGTACATTCACAAAATAATAGATTTTCTTTTTACATTATAGATAAATAATTTGTTATCTAATTGTTTCCATAGATTTGTTTGACATTTTTGTAATCAAAAATTGCATAATTCTTAAGATTACTCTTTAACTGAATTAAACAATTCTATTGCTTTATATTTATCAAAATACAAACATTATTATTTTTTATAGACTTTAAATCAAACTAAATTAAACGAAAGTAATTCTTTTATATTTGACAAACAAACGTTGAAAATATTAACCAAATATAATTAATTTTGTTTTGAAAATGTTTAATTAATTTTTGTAAATTAATTGATTCTTTAAATTAACTTTATTTAAAGAAATAATTTATTAAAAAGTATATGATAGACGATTTATTATAAATAATAATTATAAATACAAAACATAATAATAAACAAAATAATAAGATTATTCTCTTAAAAGAATTATAACATAGATAAGTTTTCCACAGCTCTTTTTATATCTTATCTTATGCGTTGAGTTTTCATATTTCAATATTATATTACATTATAAACATTTTTGGCGTTAGTAGTGAAGAAAATATTCACAGTTAAAAATAAAATTAATTTATGTTGTAAAAAAACAATATTTAATGGATAGGTTAAAGTGGTCCTCAAAGTGGATATTGGGAGACACGCCAGCAAGAAATGGATACTTAATTGACATTAATAAGACTTTGACTAAAGGCAACTCTAAAGACCAGCATAAAACAGTGTTTGAAGGCAAGCGAATTACATACAGACCGAATGTAGAGCAAGGAAAGGTAGTGGCAATTAAGCGAACGCGATGGGGAGGACAGCCAGAAGAGTACAAGTATATTGTTCGTGAAAATGAAAATTGGGCAAAACTGGAACATAAGAACATTGTAAAGATTTTACACGCTTTTGATGACAAGAAATTTTACAATGATGTTCGATGTTTTTATCAAGTCATGGACATATGTCGCTGCGATCTCGACCAGTGGTTCTTCAAAAACCCAAATCGTGATCTCGAGACATGCAAAACAATGATTGGAGAAATTATATGCGGACTGAATTATCTTCACAGCCAGAAACTTATGCATCGCGATCTAAAACCGGATAACATATTTATTTCGTTAGACGGAGTGTGCAAAATTGCCGACTTTGACATCACTAAAAAACACAATTTCACCCAAAAAGGAGAGCACACTAACAAAGTTGGTAATCAATTATTTGTGGCTCCGGAACAGTACAGAGCTGAAGGCGCTTATAATTTACAGGTCGATATCTATCCGTTAGGTATTATTTTGATGCTTTTCTTTACCATTTTTGAAAACTCTGATCAATTGATGCTTAAATCAAATGAAATCAACCCTCAAATGGGTAAATGCATTGAAGACTTGAGAGATAAACGTCATCTTCCAAATCATTTCTTCACCAATTTTGACAGTAATAAAAACAAAGCAATCTATGATTATTTACAAAATTTAATTCTTAAAATAACGAGTGATTTTCTAAAGATCGGCCCACAGCTGAGCAATTAAATGATAATTTCATAAAAACTTGTAACTCTTTTAACACCTCATAATTTCACAAATTGTGTTTAAACATGATTATTAGCCATAACAATATGATAAGTTAACAATAGAGAATAATTTTATACGTCTAATATTTAAAATATAATTTACTTATATTACATAAATTTGATTAATTTTATTTCTTAAATTTCAAAACATTATATGTGTTAAATTATTTTACGGCTAAAATAAATTTACTTAATTTTCATAAAATGTATCAATTATTTATCTATTTTAATAACAATTATTTTTGTAAATTTTATGATTTATTATTAAAAATTCTAAAACAATATTTGACAGTAAAGAATTTATTTGTTGAACGAAATGATTAACGCTTAAAAAATTTAAGAATCTATCGCAAACTAATAATTCGCACAAACATATAAAACATGTTTAGTGAGAGTTAATGCTATATATATTACATTCCATGCGATTATGATAATTATTATTTAATTTGAGTCCAAAGTAATATAACGAACGCCTGATTTTGTTTAACTGCTTTCGAGTTGATGTGTAATTCGTTAGCTCACCAAAAGAAGACAATACTTGAGTGATATTTGAAGTGTTTAACACTTTATTTAATTGATCAGCACTTATAAAATAATTCTAAAGAATACAAACTAAACATATATTACACACATATATTATACATATTGAACATGAATAGTGCTGTCAACCCCTTGTGGAAGAATTAGCTGACATTTATGAAAATTTAGGGTAAATTTAGCCGACAATTAAATATTAAAATTAAAAATTATTTCAATTAATTAATACTTTGAATAACAAGCAAATCTTAAGCCAAAACTAAAAGAAAGAAATTGTTGAATTCGACAATTATTAACATAAAATCTTGTGACTTATTTTATTGAGTTTGAAAACTTATTTTTAGAATTGATGTGAATATTTAGTCTAACACTCGAGTTCTGGATCATTGATACAAAAAATATTTGTTGAACTTATGCCAATTTTAGATGCATTTGAAAATAATTTTGATGAACACATAGACAGATAAAGTTAAAATATTTTTGAAAAGTTTTAGTTCGATATAAAATTTTGTTAAATTATTTTTTTTAAAAATTTCAATACTCAATGGGGAATAAAAATTTATTTTAAAACTCAAATTTATAAAATAAAATTTCCAGTTTTTTTAATTTACAAAGATTTTGAAAACTCAGAATATAACTACAATATAAAATAATAATTACAAAACTATACTTCAGCGTATTTAGTTAACAAAAATTTAACATTAGTACGATTATAATTATATAATTATATAATAATAAATTTCAAGAGTAATTAAAAAATAATTTTATTGTGTCAACAACTTTGTCGTTGATTCTGATTAAGTCGTCTCTACCAGACTCGAACTCGGCTACACTCGCGTTATTATCGCTTAAAATTGTTTCAATTCTACTCAAATGTTTGTGAATTTCTTTCCTCAGCATCGATCCAATTTCGGTATTCCAAATAACATTTGTATAACTCATTCCTCGCATTCTGTTTCTCGACCAACACTTTATCGTGAATTTCTTTTTCTTTCAGTTTTTTCATAATATGAGCAATTTTTTCGCACTCCATATCCAGTTCTTCGTCCGACAGATCCAGTCTTACTTCAATCAATTCTATCGATTTCGTATGTTTCCTGTTGTAAGTGTACATCATTGGCTTGATTTCAATATTGTCGATGGTTTTCATTATAAAGTTAATGTCGCAATAATACCAATTGATGTGGTTTAGCGGCGGCAGAGAATTAGCTTTATATAACGCGCATTTTTCATTGTCCTGATAAATGTCTATAAAACAGGGCATATCTCTATCGTTGGGCGAGTAATAGTGGGCTAATTTGGTGGACGGCAAACATTGGCCAAATTTATACAATAGTTTGGTATTGCTTTTATTTTCGGCCGACAGGTTCGATCGCAATCCGCACGATATCTCGTGTGCGGTAATGTTAAAAATCACTGGACAGGTATTGCTTTTGATGTGTTGGCCGTAAATCGCGGCTCCGATCGCTATGATCTCATTCGACTCGCACTCAAATAGTGGCTTCATTTGAAAGTACTCCGATGTCCACTGTTTGATATGATTAATAATATCAGAACTGCCGCACACTATAATGTCGTTAATAGAGTTTAGACGAATGTTTGACAAACGCGTGACTTTGTTTAACAATTCATTGTATAGGCTTTTGAACGGAATTCTTTCGTTTTTTTCTATAGACATTTAAATTTTGAAAATCATACGACAAATAACTGATTTTATCAGTTATGCGACAAATCGCGGCTTTGCATATAAATTGGTTGACAGCGATAATCAATACTTGATTATAGGACAGAAGAAATCGATCCTTAAGTGGCGAATAGATATAAGCAATGACTGCCGCACTTATTTCGCTAATGATTTTCGCATTTTCAATGCCGGAAATCTTTACCGCGTCTTTGATGGCCTTATTTCGCCGTATAGTGAACCAGTGCGGGACTGTCAGCACACAAGTTGTCACTGATTTTTTATATAGCATTTCGCTGTCATTTTTTATTGCAATTAAAAGCAACGCTAATATTGATTCGATGCTTAAATAAGAATTTTTTAGGTAATTATTATCAACTTTAACGCGAATTTTTTTCTCCTCTAAAAAGTGAAACGGAAATTGATTTAATTCTCCCTCTCTTATGCTCTTACTATCTCTTCCTAATAGGAGTCTTGTGTCGAATGTTTTCGGCACACTATCGGCGAAAGTATTGTTGTAATAATTAATCGCATGATCGAATAGGAGTATATCGTCGGTAAACGCTATAGAGTTGGGTCGCATTGTGTTTCCTCTCTTGTCTGGTATGAACTGAACGCCATTATCAGTAAAAGTGGCTGCAATTACGTGCTGACTATTAAAGCAGGCAGCGATGGCAAACATCTGCGGTGCGTTCGTTTCGTTTTTCTTTGCATAATTTTCTCGATGCGAGTCAACGCTCTTTCGAATCTCTTCCTTCTTTTCATCGATTAATTTTTCAGCAAAATCTTTGGTGAATTCATGTCTAATAAATTCGCACTTTTGATCGCAAACAACAACAGCCTGTTTCAGGCAATTATTGTGACTGTTTTCAAACGCTTCGGGCTTGATATAGCCTTTAGCGGCGGAAAAGGTTTCGTCCATTTTCGAGCAATACTTTTTAAGCGAATCGTTCACCACTTTGTTGAGAATTTCGGTGGCGTTTTCGCGCTTCTCTTTGTAGTCCTTAGATATTTGTCTGTATTGCGATTCGGTTTTGATTTGGAAATTGCGTTCGCAGTCGGACTTCAACGACAAGTGATTTGCATTGAAGTCAAACGCCTGCTTAATCGAGTTTAAGGTGTGAGATATTAACTGTTTGTTGATCTCATAAACTTTTTGTGGGGTAAACAAACCACTCTTCAGCGCGTCTTTCAATCGCTTAACGTAGAGCTCGACCGCCAGTTCGGTCACATTCTCGGCCACAGTTGTCTCGCGAGTCTCGATTAGAAAATTCTGGTCGACTATCATCACAAAAATACTGTCAAAAGTCGTGCCCAACAGTTCGCGTAAATCGCTGTCAATCTTAATAGAGTCGACAATTTGAGTCTTTAGTCTGTCCTGATTTGTCTGCATCTCCTTCTCGGACAAGAATTTCTTACTCTTATATAACTGTCTCCAAATAGAGATATACTTTTCGTAACACTGAAAAAATTTACTATATTTACTGTCTCTCAAACCAATCAACTTATTCTCTAATTTTAACTGATATTCGGTCATTAATTTTTGATAATCGCAATACTGTTTTACAGAAGAGGTAAACAGTTTAACCGCAATATCGCTACAGTTTTTATGTATAACATTCAAATCGCTGAGAGAGATATTTTTACTATTGATTTTGATCGCATACTTCATTTCTCTCTCGTAATCATTCACCGCTCGAATGAGCGCCTCTTCAAAGCATTTCACTGCTAAACCTTTCATCAATTCTTGCTTTCTTTCGGTTTGAATAGACTTGATTTCAGTCGACAGCCTATTGAAAACATTGGCCACGTTTGGTCCCAATAGTATCACTTTCTCTTCGTATTCCTTAATAATGGATGTTTTTATTGTTTTGATTTCTTCGTAAAAATCATATTCGTTGTAATACTCTTGATCTCTAATACCATTCAAATGGCAATCATTTAATTGCTCAACAATAGTATTAACACTTTTCTCGTAATCTTTATAATAATATTTATCATTTGAGTCGTGATTTACTGATACAGTAGTAGTATTGTCGCGAAAAAAAGATGTTCTGATTAGATATTTGTTGTCAGAAAAATTAAGTTGACTTTTGTCAAACATTCCTACATTAAGAAAACAAAATATTTTAAATAAATCATTCCAACTATAAATTTTTGAAATAATTTCATTTTATATTTTCAAAAATTTCTTTAACTTTATTATATAATAATTTTGGTATATTTTTAAAATTTTAAGCAATTATAAACTAAACTAAATAAAAATAAAATTTTTAGTTCATTTAATTTTAATTAAATTTAGTTTAGTTTAAAATCACATTCACGTGATTCATACCCGCGGCCTGATTGCCGTTAAGTACGGCCGCGTGATATGCGGCTCCAACCGCAACCGCCAGATCGGCGTCGACCGAGTAGTTGAGCTCTTTTCCGAAAAACATTTCGGACAGCATTTCCCGTATTTTGCGAATACGAGTCGAACCGCCGACCAGAACGATGTCGTTGATGTCGGTGTGGTTGAGCTGCGCGTCGGCCAACGCCTGCTCGACCACATCCATGGCCCGCACGAAGAGCTCATCGTTCAAGTCGTCGAACTTCTCTCTCGACATCTCGACCGCCAGATCGTGACCGCCGTAGAAGTTGTCTAATCTGATCCACACGTTATCGGCCGTCGAGAGATGCCATTTCTTTTCCTCGCAAAGAGTGGTCAGTCTTCTGATGCATTTCTTTCCGTCTTCGGTATCGTTTATCACTTCAACGCCATTTGTTTCGCTAAACTTTTGCAGACAATATTTGACAACATTGGCGTCGATGTCGTCTCCGCCCAAATGATTGTCTCCGTTCACAGCCATAATATTGATGTTACCGCAGTTGATCTCGAGAATGGCCACATCGAAAGTGCCGCCACCGAAGTCGAAGATCAGTAATTTTCTGTTCGTAAGAAAAATAATTTTAATAAACAAATATTAAAACTTTTTTTCTCAAAGCCTCAATACTTACTTGACTTCACTGTCGTCGCGATCCATACGGTAAGCGATTGCCGCTGCTGTCGGTTCGTTGATGATGGCCAACACGTCCAGACCGGCTATCTTTCCCGCGTCTTTCGTCGCCTCTTTCTGCGCGTCATTGAAATACGCGGGAACTGTGATCACAGCCTTCTTCACCTCAAATCCCAGATGTCTTTCTGCGTTTTGCTTCAAATTCTTCAGCACTTTTGCCGATATCTCTTCGGCCATGAATTGCTTTTCTTCGTTGTTTATCTTAACCGTAATTTTCGGAAACCCATTCTCGTCTCCAACCACTCTAAACGGCCAAAAAGCAATGACTCGCTGCACTTCATTATCGGTGAATCTCCGACCGATCAGTCTCTTCATAGAAAATATATTATTTCCCGGATTAGCGTATGCATCCTTTTTGGCCACATTTCCGACCACAACATCGCCGTTATCTTTAAACTCCACAACACTTGCGGTTGTCTTCGCTCCCAATTCATTATCAATGATCACAATTTTGCCGTTCGGTCGACCGGTTTGATAGTGCGCCACACACGAATTAGTGGTTCCCAAATCAATACCGATGGCCGGAGTTGTCGGAACGTTCATATTGTTTTCTCTCTCAATAGTCTCGTAACTATCTTTGATTGAATCCCTAATCAAATTCTTAAACTTGTCAACCGATATAAACTCCCGTTGAAGAAGAAATTTTTCTATTGTGATATTTGTGGCCGATTTATGGCAGCGCTGAAGATTTTCCGGTTTAATGTAATTTGTTCTCTGATAATACTTTTTCATCTCTTCCTTATAGTATCGTTTGGCCTCAATTAAGAGATTTTTAATTTTTAGCGACTGATTGTCCATTCGAAGGCAGAATATTTTGTTGACATCATTGAAAATTATATTGATTTCCACCTCTAATTTCGTGACATAAGTCTCAAAAGTCTGGTCGTTGTTATACACATTTAAGGACATAAAGTCTCGTTTAATCGCTTCCTCAATGTTCGCGTGATTAACCATTAAATCTTCATCGCTGTCACAAAACTCGGACACCTTTTCGATCTGTTCCTCATAGAGAGCGGCGAACTTCTTCACCGCACTCTCGAGAGTTGTCGAGTACAGCAAACAACTGTTCTGTTCTGAAAGAAATTATGAATTTCGTACAAAACTACATTTAATTTAAAAATTTCAAAATGTAAGATTTAATTGAAAAATATATTTTAACATAAGACATACCAAAATCTTGGTTTAATTCCATAAAAAATGGCCTCAAATTGGGATCTCTTGATGTCATTTTTATACACAATGCTTTAATCTTCTCATTTAAATTCCGATATTCATCACACTTTAAGCACGCAAAAGATTTCTCATGAATTTCATGTTTTCTTAATTTAATAATAGCCTTATATCGTTCATTTTTATTATCAAACACACTGTAAAATTCCATAATAATTATACCGAAAGCAAAAACATCTACTTTCGAGTCATATTTTCCAAACTCTTCTGTCTGTTCGGGCGCCGCGTAGTGGGCACTTCCTATTCTCGCTGTATAATTGGTTCGATCCGTTGTGGCAGAAATGTCAAAGTCTGATATTTTACACATACCGTCGTACGCGATGAGTATGTTTTCGGGCTTCAGATCGCGATGCATGATATCACTCGAATGCAAGTAACTCAAGCCTTCTTTTATTTCCGTTACCATTCGATCGCACACAATTAGTGAACGATTGCTGTTCAGTTGCAACCAATTCGCGAGGTCTAACTCGCACAACTCCATCACCTGATATATAATACAAGCGCCGTCCACGTCGTTGCGTCCCTCAAACATTTCCACTAATTTGATTATATTTCGATGGTCTAGATTCTGCCAAATATGCTTTTCGCGCTTAATGTTATAATAGAGATGTTCATTTATTTTGGTGATTCTGATCTTCTTAATCGCCAGCATTTGGTCTTTATGTTGGCACTCGTAAACTTTTGTGATACCCAAGTCATCAGAGCCTAAGCAGCGTTTATAGTTTATTTTGTATCCCCTGATGTCGAGTGGATTATTTTTGTCAAATAAATATGAAATAATTTTTGACATAATTGTAATATTTAAGTATATAATTTTTAAAATATAATTAGAATATACACAAAATAATACATTTTCTCTTTACATTAGTGTTAACTAATTTGTTATCTAATTGTTTCCATGGAATTGTTATGGCCATTATAAATATTTTTTGTAATCTAAAATTGCATAATTCTTAAGATTACTTTTTAACGGAATTAAACAATTCTAGCGCTTTATCTTTATATTTGTCAAAATACAATTATTATTATTTTTTATAAACTTTGATAAATCTAAAAATTTTATTTTATTTTTTTTAAAAAAAAATTTAGAATTAAATTATTTAACTATATATGATTTAAATATTAAAATTAATCATAAAATTAAAAATCAATTATTTACAAATTTAATTTCTAATTTTTGTCATGAAATGTAATAAAATTAATTATAAGAACTAGAAACCTGTCGTCTGTTAGAAAAACAAAATTTATTTATTAAATAATAAAAAATTATTTAACATTATTATAAACAATACCGCGCTTTTCTATGTCCGCACGACCGCCTAAATCCCTGCCGAACATTAGTTCACCCCAAAACCACTGTCACTTTGTCCTCCGTACTGCCCTATGTCCGAAATGAGTCAAGAAATCACAAGTTAAGTGCGTCACAAATATAAACTGTATGCTGATATGTCTTTTTATCTGAAAATTCTTTAGTTTCTATGAATTTTAACCTTTTTGAATCGCTCTAATAATAATTTTTATAATCCATAGCTGAGTGACAAGTCTCTAAAGACAGACAGACAGACGGACAGACGGACATCTCAAATCCATAAGCTTGCTTTTGTCAAAGTGAAAATAAGCTAATAATTGTTGGCCACCCTATTCTTAACATTAAGATCCATAAAGCGATAAAATAAACTTTATGATGAAAAAATATTTATTTTATACGAAATAATTTCTGGAATTAAATTCTTTTTATTTGAAACAAACGTTGAAACAATTAAAAAATTATAATTAATTTTTTAATTTGTTTAGAAAAATTTTAATTAATTTGTGCAAATTGATTTTTAACTTTATTAAAGCAAATTATTTATTAAAAAACAAATGACAGACTGTTGTTAATAAATAATATTTGTTAAAACAAAACAATGATAAAAAAAATTCTAAGAATTATTATTCTCTTAAAAGAATTATAACATAAGTTTTTCATAGATATTTAAATATCTTATATTTTACGTAGAGTTCTCATATTACAGTATTATAGCTAACATTATAAATAAAATATTTTTGGTATAAAATATTTTTAGGAGTAAAAAATGTTAACAGAAAAATAAAATTTATTTACTTCGTAATAATAACAATATTTAATGGATTTATTAAAGTGGTCCTCAAAGTGGATACTGGGAGACACACCAGCAAGAAATGGATACTTAATAGACATTAATAAGACGTTGACTAAAGGCAACCCTAAAAACCAGCACAAAACAGTGTTTGAAAGCAAGAGAATTAGAGACGGAACAGTAGTGGCAATTAAGCGAACGAGATGGGCAGGACTCCCAATAGAATACGCGTATATTGTTCGAGAAAACGAAAATTGGGCACAACTGGACCATGAGAATATTGTAAAGATTTTAGACGCTTTTGATGACCAGGAATTTAATGACGAAAGAGTTCGGTGTTTTTATCAAGTCATGGATATATGTAGCTGCGATCTCGACCAGTGGTTCTTTAAAAACCAGAATCGTGATCTCGAGACATGCAAAACAATGATTGGCGAAATTATATGCGGACTGAGTTATCTTCATAGCCAGAATCTTATGCATCGCGATCTAAAACCGGATAACATATTTATTTCGTTAGACGGAGTGTGCAAAATTGCCGACTTTGACATCACTAAAAGACACAATATCACCCAAAAAGGAGAACATACAAACAAAGTTGGAAATAAATTATTTGTAGCGCCGGAGCAGTACAACGTTGATGTCGAAACAGATGGAGCTTATAATTTAGAGGCTGACATTTATCCGTTAGGTATTATTTTGATGCTTTTCTTTACCATTTTTGAAAATCCAGATCAATTGATGCTAAAATCAAATAACATCGACCCTCAAATGGCGAAATGCATTAATGATTTGAGAAGAGAACGTCTCCTTCCAACTCATTTCTTCGAAAATTTTGACAGAAATAAGAATAAAGCTATCTATGATTATTTAGGAAATTTAATTATTAAAATGACAAGTGATCCTGCGGACCGGCCCACAGCAGAGCAATTATACGATAATTTTATAAACTTGTAACACAGGTATCACATTATAACTTCATGAATTCTGCTTAAACATGATTGATTGACCTAACCTCAAGTAGATAATATAATTAAAGAGAATAATTTTCTTATTTTTCTAATTTTTAAAATTGATTTGCTTATATAAACTATTACATACATTTGGTTAATTTTATTTATTTTATTTCCTATTTAATTCATAACTGATATAATTAATGTTGAGATAATTAAGTAATGAGAAATTATCCGTACATTTCGTGCATGTAGAGAAAAATTTTACAGTTACAAATAGTAAAAATATGACAATTTTTAAATTAATTATATATTGTTATTATTTATTTAGTCCTATATTAAAAATATGATTTCAAATATAAATCACAAAATCATAAACACAATAATTTTTGCTATATTTATATTTCTATAGAATTTTTCATAACAATTAATTACATAATCATTAAGATTGAAAACATTATCTGGTGTTAAACAATTTTACGGCTAAAATCAAATCAAATTTAAAATAAATTTTTAACAATTAATTTGAATATAAGTTTCACGCAATTAAGAATATAGATATTTCTGAAACGCAAACTCTTTAAAGAAAAATATAAGCAAATATATTTGAAAGCGAAAAAAAGTTTCCACAAAACGAGCGACACTTCAGTTTTTTGTTCATTAGCTTCTTTTAGGTGATGCGCTCTTTTTGGCATTTGGCGGAGAGGGTGTTGTGCTGTTATGTTGTGTTGTGATTGGAGGGCCGAAAACCTCGGTTTCGTTGTTTGATTTCATTAGCTGAACGTCCACTTCGAGGTCAATATCAGCTGCCGGTAAGTGACAGCAAACAGTTAACTAAACGCGTATCGAAATTAGAAATTTTCGACTTACGTTTGGCCCGAACCAGGAGTGGTAGCGAACAAAATAGTGCCAAACAAACGATTAACTTGTTTGAGATTAGTGGTCGATTTTTTGCCACCATTTTTCTATTTAAACCGCTGACACTCCAGATGGTCGGCTCGACTATGTTTGGCATAAATTAATTAAAAGCCATAATCAATTCAAACATATGTTGGAAAATTTTATTTTTGCAAAATAAACGCTAGATATTTGAGATGTCTGTAAAGTCTTTAAGTTTTAACAACTCATACTTTTAGATATTATCAAAGTTATACTCTAAGTAGAGATAAAAAAAAGTTTTATTAATTTTTGTTATAACAAAATACAATTAAAAATTGCAAATTTTAAAAATGCAATTAAAACATTAATTTAAAAATTATTTATGATAATATAATACAAATATAAGAGTTAAATGTCTAAGCATTTGTCAAAACATAAAAACTATTTTCATACAATAAATGCCTGAAATAGTATTTATAAAATTAGCATAAGTTTATAATCTTTATTATAAACCATTTTCTAGACCAGCACTCGCCGAACACTGTTTAACTTCTCCCGATTGCTGTCCACATCACTCATAGTCGCCAAACTGGTGGACGCGATAAACTTATCGACGCTATCGATGGCGCTCTTCTGCTCCTCTTTCTGTTTCGCCGTTAATTTCGTGTCAAAACTAAGCAATCGGTTCACCACTAAGTATAGCTGTCTGAGCTCGTCCTTAGCGGCCACGATCTCGTCCGACGGCTGGTCAGCCCTTCGCGGCGCCGGCTCTCGCTTCACAATCTTAGCGCGCGCTATACGCGGCGCCGGCAGTGACACAGACTGGCCGACCGGCAGCGCCAGCGACCGTTTCGACTCCAGTCGGGAAATCTCGGCCAGCTTTACGGTGTCGTCCGGTTTTCGGGGCTGAATGCCGGCCACTTTGAAACAGCCGGCGATCCGCTGCCGCTGAAACGGCTGGTCAGCTGTAATTGATTTTAATAGTGATAGTTGGAAATAGGAAACAATACCTTTTGTTTTGGGTGAGGAATACGAGAGAAAAGGAGAAAAACAAAAAAAGCAATTGTTTTTTACGACCATTTAAGTTATTTAAACATCTATTTCTATAGTTAATTGCAAAACAAATAAAATTAATAATTCATTACTTGAAAATAATTTCTGCGAGAAACCCGAGTCTGTCTTCGGCTCGCTCTTCGCCAAAACGCTCACATTATAGCGACCGTCGCCGCTGTAATCGGCGAAGTAATTGCTGTAAATATTTTCAAACTGAATCAGTTTCACCACCGACTGACTGCCGTCCGGTTTGTCAACCGTAGCCGTAACTTCTGCTCCACTGATAGTCTCCATTCCGCGCCTGATTTCGGCGAAAATAATTGGCGGCAACTGCTGGACAGCGTCCGCCTCTTTCAGCCAAACCTTAAGCGCCAACGGTTTGGCCACATTCGGCTGACTCGATACGGTTAGTGTGACCGATATATTGTCTTTTGTGTTCTTTAGAAAATTGATGGTCCAATTGCCGGACTCGGCGTTTGTCACCTTTAGCTGATACCTCTTCAGGGACTGATTTTTGGTGAACTGAGCCGTTGTTGATGAGTGGTATTTCTGACCGCTCGGCGACTCGATTGTCACCTCAAACTTGTCGATGCCTTCCGAGCCGATTGTGATGTTAGTGTTGCGACCGATGTCGGCGTCCATAATCACATTCGTGACCACTAGACTCTTGTTCAGCGCAATGATATCGTTGCACACCTCAATAGTGGTGCTCTCGTTCAGCTCTTTGCTGCTCTTCACCTCCTGTATGGTGGACTCGATAACCCGTGCGGCCATTTCTCGATTGTTATCGCTGGCCACGTAAACATTGCCGGCGGTCTCGTTCGACAGTCTCTCCAGATTCTGGTCCGCATCGTTGCCGATGGCTATGCACACAACCTTTACCTGTATTTCAATTATTGAATATTAATTTTTTTTAAAAATTAATATTTAAAATATCAAATGAAATTACTTTAGAGGCTAAAAGTTGACCAATAACTCTGTCGACATAATTTCCACGAGTGGTGTCCCCGCCGTCGGTGACCAGTATCAAAGTGGCGCCTTCGGTGCTCAGCCCGGCATCGGTGAGACTCTTGAGACCGGTAAGCAGTCCGTCGCCTATATTCGTGGATCCTCTTGCCATTTGTGGTACTTTTGCTAAAAGAGCGTCGCGAACCGAGCGATCCGTAATGCGGACCACATTGTGCTCGACAGACGCGAAGTTGTCAAACAAAACTATGCCGACATAGCTCTGGTCGGGCACGTCCTCGATGTAACGCGTGGCCGCCAAATGCAGAGTTTGGCACTTCAGGCCATACATGCTGTAGGAGATGTCGAGCACGAACACTATTTTTGCCATATTTAATGTGATATTATTTGTTTGATGTTAAGAAATTATTTGTTAAAGTGTTGATAATTATGGTTTGAATAAATTCACTATTTGTTTAGATAAAAAATGTGAACTTCTTTGAAACTTTGATAAACTTGAAATAAAAATCCTTTAACAGTGTTAATGCTGAGAGAATTGCATAGCGATAGCAGTGCGCATAAGTGTTGGTAAATGAGAGTCGCAATAGAGACTCATAAATAGGATACCATTTCGTAATTAGTGATTATTTACAGGAATTTTTATTAATTACATATTTAGCCAGTATTTTGATAGTTTTTATTTTGATTATAATTACTTATGAGTTTTTAAAATGTTTTGAATCTTAAAATTATGTGCCAGTTTTAAGTTAAACTTTTTAATTTACAGACAATTTTGCGGAATTTAAATAAAACAAACTTAAAGTTTAATGTAATATTAATGTAAATAAGAAAGAAATTTAAAAAAATTAAACAATTAAGTTTTGCTCTTAAATTATGTTTTACCACAAATCATAACACACATCTAAAATAAATTATTGGATTTTTATAAAATTTAAAAAAATTTAAACATTAATTTAATATATTTAATTCTATATTTAATTCTATTTTCAGAATATTAATTTCTATAAATATTTGTTATTATATCAATTGTTAAATAAAAAGTTTAATAAAAAAAACACTTCGTCTATACTTTACTATGAGTTGGGTAATAATATTAGTATCGCCATCTATCCGTTTGTTGTTTTAATTGTATTTATATGTTTAATTAATTTAATTTCTGTTTTATCATATTTAATGTTAGGTTAGGTTAGGTTAAGTTAGGATTAATCAATTTTAATAAATTTCAAACTTTGAATTAATTTACAATAAATAGTATGAATTTGTTTAATATTAACAAATCATTTATGATTACAAATAAAACCATTAAAATGCTTGATAGATAGTGTTACCCAAACAATACTAAAATTACCCCAAAAATTCAGTTTATTCGTGATATAAAAAAAAGTATTGCGCCTCTAATAGAACTGTAACAAAAACTTTTTTACTTGTAATTGCAATTGCGTTCCTGTTTGGCAATACTAGAACTAAATATCAAACTCGTGTTTTAAAATATTAATATTTAAAAAATCATTGTCTAATTTAATTTAACAATTTTTATACATAAATAGATAAACAAAAAAATGTGCAGTTCAGGCTTTTATTAGATATATATCTGTCAGAAATGCCATGAATTTACTTAATTTATTTTAAATTATATATTTAGTTCGCAAAAACATTATTATTTTGCTGATAATATTTACTCGAAGTGTTAGTTTTGATATTTGAGACGCTCTGCTCATAACGCTGACAACCGCTTATCAAAACAACCAGTCGTACAATTCAAAGATCGCCAGCTAATCATAAACAGCGCACACTCTTAACTACTATTACTTCCATAATTATTGCATACCATTTTTTTCCATACAAAACGATATTTTTTTAAAAATCAAATGATTCATAATTTATAGGCAATCAGTTCCGGCGGAAAGTTTGAATAATATGGCGAACATTTCGAATATTACAGACGTGACGGGCGAGTATGACTTCGATGTGCGCAACAACGAAGTTTTAGGCAAACTGCGCGAACTGATGGCTGACGAGATGGTAAAGCGCTTATTAGAGTCATTCACTTGCAGTTTAGATGAGCTCTATAACAACGCCAAGAGTGCCGCCAGTGCTGTGACGCCGGTTAAGCCGCAAAAGTTGGTCATTCTCGAGACCATTGAGGGCGATATCAGGGCTTTGGAGACCAGAATTCGCGAGTTGACCGCTGACGGCGACGACAACTGCTTTCTCGTGCTGAACGCCGAGTGCGATAAGCTGTTCCTGAGGCTGGACGGCATCGGAGATCTGAGCGGTGACGGCGAGAGGGATATACGAAGTCAGCGCAAACAGGATTACTCCACTATTAAGGAGTTGTCGAGAGAACTGAACGGGAAGGCTATTCACAATTTGGCGGCACTGCGCGACCAAATGAGGGAGAAGTTCGGTCGCGACCATTCGGGTCTGTTTGCCGATATCGACGAGTTTATCAGGAATAGGAGCTCGAATCCGGTTATGAAAGACATCGACGACTATCGATGCAAGTTGGAGGAGATTCGGTATAAGAAGTCGAAAAAATAACGTATCGAATAGAATCGGTACGAGTTTAAGAAAATAAAAATTAATTCTAAAAATTTTAAATATTTTATTTTAAATATTTTTTTTTTGTTTAAATATTTGATAAACTATTTTTTAAATATAGAGTATAATTATTTAGTTAAATGTACGCCAAAAAAAAATTAAGTTAAGTTAATATCTATTTAATGAAACTAATAATTAAATGCATAAATATGTAATAACTTAACAAACTTAAATTTTCATAATAAATAAATTTTATTTTATTTTAAATTTAAATTTTATTAATTAAATAGTCGAATACTTTTTAGGCTTTATATTAATATAAATATA
>JAQIYA010000467.1:0-20228 GCA_034699355.1 Microtritia minima
TAAGTGGTCCAAATTTAGTGACGTTTACATAGGGTTTTAAGTTGTTCAAATCTCTTTATTAACAAAGGGAAAGTTGTTTAAATAAAGTTTTGACTTGTCAAAGTTGGACTTTAGAGATTACTATACCATATACTCTTTATTAACAATGGGAAACTTGTAATAATAAATTTTAAGTATTGTTGAGATAAAATAAAACGTAGTGAGCGCTTAAGTAAGTAAGTGAGTAAAACACAAATAAAATAAGCTCATAATAGTATTCAATATTGTCTAATTATAAGTTGGCTTTATTTAAGGATGTAAGCGATGAAATATTTGAAACTTTCACTAAAATTTTCATTAACTATTGAATCTTTCACTTAAAAGTGAAAGATTAAACAATAGCGCCACTTATCAGTTTTATAAAATTAAATTTAAAGCATATATAAAACTCTAAAATAAGTTTAAAATTTCAAAATTATGTCACGTAAATTACCTAATTGTACAGAAATATATCTAATTAAACGTGTTTAAGATTGATTTTTATCTTATATAAAAATATCATATACTGTACAAAAGATTAAACACAGTGAATCCCGCCCTTTAATGATTTTGTTGAGGTATGCTATAATTTTTTAGTTATTTCACGTATTAAATAAAATATTTAAATCTAAATTTCAAAGTCTAAAATACTCGTCAGTCCAAAGACTCACTTCGCCATCGCTGTTCAAAGCGCTCCCTTCTCCGTACAAAAGTCATCAGACATAACTGTAAAGTGACTGTAAAGTAATATTATTGGTATGAAATCCACTTAATTTTTTGCATTTAATCCTTTGTAGAGTACATGATATATTTTTTAAAAAAAAGGTGAAAACCAATCTTAAATCTACATTTCAAAGTCTAAAATACTGAGTTCGTAGCATTCGCTGCATAGGACGCAGTGCTCCCGTTCAGCGTGTATTAGGTTTACTCAATTTTATTAATAATATTCAAATATCAAATATCAAAATCTTAGTTTTCAATTCAAATAAATTAGGAAAAGACTTTTTATGCGTGCAATCACTGGACGGCAATTTATCATTTTACGAACAGGAGAGCCTCGCCTTTAACCGATTCATACCGAACGCATTAATTGCGGGACCACTCGCTTATGTGGCGCATAGCGACTCATTCATAGTCGCCTCTTCCTCGTGGACTATCGAGAGCTATCGCTATCAATTGCTAGCGATTGCCAAGAATGACGAAAATAGTTTGGATAAGAGCGCGAAAGGAAGAAAAGTGTCGCCAGACTGGAGCGTCACTATTGGCGAGTCGGTGGTCGACATGAAAGTCATTTTTTTAGACAAGTCTATCTCATTTATAATAATATTGGGAGAAAGAAATTTGTTTACGCTGAAAGAGAACGGAACAATTGGGTTCATGAAGAAGTTTGACATCAATCCCAGTTGTTTGCACGCCTATCCTAATGAGACCAACGACTCGATCATGCAATTGGTAGCGACTCACGAAAACACTTTGTTAATATACTGCAATGACATACTCAAGTGGGCCACACAATTGCCATTCACTCCCGTTTCCATACAACGCGCTTACTTTCCCAACCTTTCCGGTCCTATTGTTTGCCTCTCAGACGAAGGACACCTCTGTTGCGGATATTTAGGAACCAATCCGTCTATTAAGATAGTGCCTGTGCCCACAACTCATGCCAACACAACCAATTACGCCGACACTGAATTAGAGCTAAAAGAGTTGCGAAAGATTATTAACGCTCATAACTTTGATGGTCCGAAAGCAATCGATACCACCGAAAGTGCTAAAGACATGCGAGACATTTCGATTGGCGTGCATAACATTCAAACTATATCCGCTTTGAACGGAAAGATATCAGTCAATCCTTTAATCAAACTTTCGGTTCAGTTAGAATCGCATACAAATATAAGTAACGTGAGATTGACAGTCGATTCTCATGAGTCGCTCAATGCTGAGCCAAATTTCGTTGTCATACCATCGATCAATACAGCCGAGCCATGCATTACTGACATAATTATCAGTAAAGAGAGTCAAATATTTCCGTCATCAACTAAGATCAGCTTTTTAGTGGCGTACATGAATGAAGACGGCGCGCCGAGGGTTGTGTCCAAATCGATATTCATACCGATTAACATATTTGTTAAGTTAGTTACGGCGACAAAGGAAGCCGAGCATAGGTTAACGTTTGACATCATAACCAACGGAGAAACACATATGAATTTATCGGAACTATTCTCTGATCTCTATAATAGCGAGAGTCCCAATCGAAATGCAATAGCAATAAATATGTCGAATAACAGCACAGCCATCGGCCTTGAAATATATGACAATTACAATATCGTCACAATTATAACATCGATTCGATCATTGAATCAGAAATTCATTGTTACCAGTGATTCATTTGGTGCGCTGGCATTCATCGCCAATGAATTGCTGCGCCGATTGAGACGCAATGATGTCAAATATGATACTTCAGACATCGACAAAACTTTTATCCCTTTAAACAAAGTGTATTCTCTGATTGACGAGCATTTGTCTGCTCGACATCTAGTTATTGATTTGCAGAATCATTTATCTAACTTTACATCGCAATATCGAGCCATTCAAAAGCGACTTCTAATCAAACTGAAAGATCGTAATCCCACGTCATTAAGCAATTTAGACACACTTCTTAAAGTTACCCAAAATCAGGTAAAATATTCAAAACAATGTTAAAATAAACAATATATGATATGCTAAATGATATCTAGATCTCAAACTATGGCGATAAATTGATTAAAGCAATCGTTGATTTGAATAAGAAAACATCTCACTTAAACTCTGCTATGAATTTAATTCATAATTTGATTACAATCGCAATCGATGCCAAAAGTATTTTGATTAAAAATGTTTGGTCCATATTTGCCAATAATATTTCGTTTGCATTGGAAGAGGTATTTAAAACTTTATTTAGTTTAATTGAACATTATATTATTGAATTACAGACTTACCATCAATTATATAATCAATTAGTTAGCATTTTAGAAATTTTATTTATACTGAATTGTTATGCAATCAAGTATTTCTGCCAAATCTTAACAGAAGTAGCTTTTTTGTAAATAATTTACTTTTTAAAAATATTCAGCAGAAATACGTCAAACAAAAAAAGAACGAAATCTTCAAACATAAAACACTTTAAAAATAAAGATTATTTTTGCTGTAAAATACTTCATAAATACTTTAAATACTTCATGATTGAAAACGTTATAAATTTTTCAAAACATGTTAATAAGTTAAACAAGTGATATTCCTTAACAAAAGTTAAGACACTTTTAAGTTATTTTTAATAAATACGTATCTTAAAATTAGTATTTGTTAGCTTCAAATAAAATTTAAATTTTAAGATAACAAATTATTTATGGAGTTATTTATTTATAACATTTCTGAGATATGCTACAAATACTAAAATACTAAGATATTGCAAAAATCTTGTATAACAATAAACCAACAGTTATTTCCAAAACGATTAACGATTAGTTTCATATTTAAAACTTTATTGGCCATAAAATTTGATTAAAATTTAGATAAACCATAAAATAAATAAATGTTTTCATCAATATTTTTCCATGTTTAGAAAATTTGTTTTATTTGTTTTTATTTTACGGTATAACATCGATTTTTGCAAATGTCAAAGAATTTAGTTTACAAAATCGAAATTATTTAACATTGCAAGTATAGCGTTGTAATATTAGCAAACTATTCCTAAAATCAAGGGTTGCTAATATAGAAGTTGCCAAAATCGATGGCATATTGCATAAAATTTGCTTAAGTATATTATTTTGTTATAAACTTTACACAACAAGGTTGTTCTTTATCAAAATATAGATGTGACAATTAGATTGTAATAATTAAATGAATGTTCAAAATGAAAAATGTATCACAAAGTTAAGACTTAATCAATTTCTTCTTAAAACATTTGGAATAGCCTTATACAGTATAAAACTCAAGATTGTTTAGTTATGCAGGAAATTCTTTAATAAAGGAAACTTGAAGATAAAATCAGTCAGGATATGTTGTGCTGCGTTTATATTTGCATTTGATTCATTTGCTCGTTTCACTGCTTTCAATGCAATTAATCAAATTATTTATTGAATTCTAATTTTACTATATTTTTTGTACGTAAACGATAGTTATACTCATTAACAGTAATTTTTTTTATCATAATCTTTAATAGGGTTGGGAAGAAAGGACTGAATTGGCATTGATATTACTTTTAGACAGTCATGCAAATGATACTAAATTTAGCGAAGAGTTGACTATATCTGAAAACACAGACAACTTAAAAAGACTTATTAATCAATTAATGGATAGACTGTTTCAAATAGACAGTGGAAATCAGAGAGAGATAAATACCTACAGAATTGAGAAAAACGAAGCAATACTAGAAGACGATGAAATTTCTGACCTTAATTACGAACAATCAGACTCTCAATTACAGATAAATGTCAATTGATAGCAATAAAACCTAATAGCGAATAACCAAATAATGTAAATAAATATATATTTATATCTCTCGAAATGATTGAAAAAGTTTTTATTTAATAATAAAACAAATTATTAATATAAAGCCAATACATGAAAATATCAAACTCTTCTCTGTACATGTATCGTACGTGCCGTCCGTCCACTGGTCCGTCGGTCACTGTTTTCTCGGCTGATGTATCTCTCGGCTCGCCTTCGGTGGGTTCACCCGATACTCGTTGGTCGGAACTGGTTTCTCGTGATACGCCTTTATCGATGCCGCCGGAAAGTCTTCGTCGCCCTAATCATTGCCAATCAATTACGGTTACAGTGTTTATAAGCAAAACATTTGCTGTTTAAAGAGAAAAATAGGGTCACAAACTCTTGAGGGCGCGCCTGATATGATGAGCTGCGGTCTGACCACTGGCACCGATGCGCTCACTTCCTCCGTCTCCTCGTCTTCGTCCTCCTTCTTCGCGTCACTCGTGACCGGCTTGTCGTTAGCGTGCGGTGTCTTGTGTTGAGTGATTCGCATTCCTCCGGCCTTTACTGGTGTTCGCGATTGCGGCCAACAAAACATATGTTTAGTTTGTCAATCGAAACACTCAAATCGATGCGCTTTACCTGCCGGCGGATGGCCTGCCTTCAGGTCTGTCGGCTCTTCGGGCGCAGACATGGATGTGAGAACAAGTGATTTACTTAAATATGGAAAATCAAAAGCAATCGAGAATATAATAGCAAAGACGCACAAACAGTCAATGTTTGCCACACTTAATGGTAAACGCAGTGCTGTCGCTATAGTGACGCACAATTTGATTACAAACGAGTTTGCATTCGTCTCGCTATTTGTATGCCAAACAAATTTAGTCATTTTAATTTACAAACATTTATGTTTCAATTCAAATGCATATAAAAATATTTATCAAATATAAATAAATAAATATATATTTACTCATAAAATTTAATTTAAATTTAAAAATATTGATATATATCTGATATATTATAGCTGCCGGAGTTTCTCATTGTTGGCATATTTCTAGAAATTTTAAGAAATTTCTTTCTAGAAATTTCTCGGAAAATTTTATGAAATTTCTCTGAGAAATATTAATGACATTCAAAAATTTTGTAAAATTAATGACATTCCATTGATATTTTAAAAATTTAAAATATAAATTTAATTTTTATTGAAATTATCAATGAGTATCGATAGATGTCGTTGTCTTTTTTCATAATAGGAATGTCATTAAATTAAAAAACATATAGGAATGTCATTATATTTAATAATATATTATACCTTAATTAAGATAAATTTTTTAAATTAAATTAAATATATATCTATTTAATTGTGTTGAGTCATGGTTTTCAATTTATTACCCTAAGACCTAATCTATACCTCAATATGTATTTTCAAAACCACAATTTTTAAAATAGCCATTAGGTTTAAATTTAAAGCTTCAATTTTAAATAACGTTATCATAAACCTTATGATATTTATTATTTTAAAAATTTGATTTCTAAATATTTATTTGTTTGTCTATTTGGGTACATTAATTATCTATGTATGTTGTATTAAAGACACTATAATCATAATTTAAAATATAGATTCTACTGAAGAATATTACAAGAATTTATTTTTAAATGAACTAATGATATCTATAAAAATAATATATATATATAATTAATACAGTAAAGTTTCGATTATAGCAACTCATCAGTGTTCTGAAAAAAGTTGCTATAATCGAATTTTGCTATAATCGAAATGCTTTAACATTATAATACCCCCCCCCCATAGGTGCAATCCGTGCTTTTGAAGTCTTGCTAAAATTGAAAGTTGCTATAATCGAAACTTTACTGTATATCAATCGTTTGTATTTGTATGTATTTTGTAAGTAAGGTCGCATACTTAATACGCATAATAATTCATATAATTTTTTCACGTTATTTAAATATAATTATTAAATTTTATTTTTAAAAATAAAATGTTTAGCTCGAAATTATTTGCAATTCGAAATTATAGCATAAATGTTTAGTGAATTGAATAGAAATGATTGATTTCAAAATATGTATCAATACTCGAAATATTTGAGATGAGATCGTCATTTGTGAACGTATTATCGCTTATCTGTATAGCAATCTAAAGCATAACTGCAGCATAACTATGGATCAAAGTATGGTCTTATTATCTTTAAAGCGCATATCATTTAATAATTGTACGCATTTTAAGGTCGCGAATGGAATGTGTATCTGCCGTGGATCGGCACAGCCGTGGCCGTGGCGTACGCCGTGTACGTGACTCTGACCAGCAAAGAGCAGAGTGTGGCGAGCGATACGCCTATCAATGCGGACGTGAAAAAGCACGAGTCAAAAGTGGTGGACAGCATCGACATCGAGGACATGAGCGACAAGACTGTGTTCTGTCGATGTTGGAAATCGAAAAAGGTTGCAATGCTTTGCTTGAATGGCTATTACAACGCGTTAATTGAATATATTTGTAGTTTCCTTATTGTGACGGCTCTCACAATCAGCACAACGAGAAGTGCAAAGACAATGTCGGACCGCTTATCATTCAGCGAAAGGGAGCCTAACTATTGTCGATTACGATTGCGATGATTATAGTTTACTATACTATATCTATAAATGTCGATTACGTTTTATATAATGATTTAAAATTATTGTAGAGTTAGCGTAATATTAGTCTTTTGTAAATTTAGTTACTTATAAACCTTTTCAACTGAATCTTTAAACTTTTTAGTCTTTAAGTGTCTATATTGTTATCAATTTTGAATTGAATTGATTGTTGTTTATCCAATTTTGTTTAAAAAAGTGCTCATTATTGAGTGATATAAATTCTTACTGACCTTAATTTGCATCTAAATATCAGTTAAAGTGATTATGAAACTACAGGCAATAAATTTTATATAACGTTAGTACAAATATTAAAGAATATTTTGTTTTTGCTTTATTAATTGAATAATACTTTATTAATATACTAAACAAAAAATATATATTTGAAACAAAAAACAATGAGTTAAGAATTTTTAACAGTTAACAATACTTAAGAATTTCGTCAATTCGTAAATTTATACGAACGCAGCGAAGAGTTGTGATCAATTAAAAACTAAAACTTGAATGATCACCTTAACAGACCATTAATTGTTAAAACTGGTACAATAATTAACAAATAGGAACTTAACATTTGTAAACAATTCAAAAATAAGTGATAAACAATAGCGATAAACATAATGAAAGAGTGAACACTTATATTTGGTAATTGCGAAACTTAACGAGCAATTCATTAGCGGTCTCTCTCTGCCAAACGCGACGCGCGTCGCAGACATTGTCGTCGCGTTTGTGCGCGCTTTGCGGCTGACAGTCGATCATCGAAGCGTTGCGCTTATGTTTGATCCAATGCATCGAATTGTGGACATTCGGGCCCAAACTCTGCCACTTCGCGAACGGCATAGCGATGGCCGCCGACCTCCACTTGTCGTAACACTTCCTCATTCGCTCGTCGGTCAGCACTTGCTTAGCAGTTTGTAATTTGATGAACTGCTCCTCAGCCTCTTTAGTATAGCTGTCATTCTTGTCGGGATGTAAACGAAGTGCCCTTATTTTATACTCAGCCAATATCTGTTGCGTCTAAAGTACACGAGTGTTAGCGATGGCTCTAATTATAAAAGCGAATAGTTATTCATTACTGTATTACTGGCATCGCAGCCCAATATCTCGTAGAAATCGGTTTCGGTTTTGCTGTCGTACGCGAGAATTTGATCCATTCGTTCGACTGATTCGGCGACGGCTGTGATGTCGAGTTGAGATCACTAATGATTGTTCATTCAAACAGCTATGTGTGTGTCACTCATCTGTTGCTCACGTAAATCATGCGTACAAACAGTTTCTCTATTATCGATACTATGGCTCGTAATGAATGACTCTTTCTTACCGTCACTGCAGTCACAAGACGTGAACGCAATCATCGAAACTAATAAATGCCAGTCTATGACTATGAGTAAAATAACTTATAATTGATTGAAAGTAAACAACAAAAAAACTTGTTTATTAAATGTGAACATACAGTGTGTACAGGAAGTCAAACACAAAACTTGAAAGCAATTTAAAGCTACAGAGAATAGCTTTCTAATGATGAAAGTATAGATGAAAATTGTTTGAATAGAAACAATATAATAATCTTTTTATGAAAACATGAATGTATGTTTTTGGTATTTTAATAACTTTCAATATTAATTGAATCACTCAATTGCTTAACAGTTAGTCTGTCACAGATAATGTTACGCTACAATATTGTGTATCATAAACTTGATCATTATATTGAACTTACTGTAAAAATTACTTTTTAATAAATATTGTTATTAAATAGCCTTGTATTTCAAAAAATTGATTCATTAATTCCGAGAACGGGAGAAGAAATCAAAAATCATAAAAAAACAATTGAAGTGATTTGAATGGAATTAAATCAATTCGATCAGAATTTTATGTAAAAAAATTTTCATTCTAAAATTTTTGATGATAATAAGAATGATATAAAAAAATAAGTAATTATAACATAAGCCAACTTTTGTCTAAATCAAAATTAGGGAACAGTTTTACTCTAATTTTAAGATACACCGCACCCCATCTATACCCCGAACCTCTACAATTTTCAATAATTATATATTCTGAAAAAATTTCCAATATATACCTCGCACTGAAAATATTTGTACTAAGAGAGACAAGTGGTCGTAAAATAGTACTATTTAGTTAGTTTATTTTACGTTAAAGATGTACTTTAAGTACATTCAGGTCAGTATTAGTGCTAATTTTTTTACAAATTTAGAAGATTTGTGCCTTTTATTTACATACACACACAATGCATTGTAATAGAAAGCAGTGTTCAACATATGTATTGTTGCCCTATAGAGTAGAATAAAGCGTGATTGAATAGATAAGAGTTTTATAATCTGATTAATCAAAACAGGTAAACAATGCTTGTGTAGCCGTGTATTGAGTCTCTTAATCACAATTTATAACAAACTACCATGTGTTTTGAAATGCGTTTTCCATTGCAATGATAGAGTATAGGCAATACAATACTGGTTTAACGCATACAGTAAGCACTGCACACATTGAGCGCATGTTATGATTTTGCTTAAGTTAGTGTTTAACTTTTATTGTTAATTAAACAGGAACAAAATATGTTAAGATCGCGCCAATTTAGATATTCATTGTACACAAAAATATCATGGATAAAAAGGTATTACAGCGGCCAAAGTTCGGAGAAGATCGCAAGAAGTTGTCCATCAAAACGAAATAGTATATATGTTGTACTGTATGCTTCTCTGCATGGAAAACGCATTATAAAACACACAGTAGTATTAGATATAGTGAAAACTCTATTCGGTATAGTCAACAATCTGTTGTCTATTAATCAATTATATTATTTCAATTATGGCAATTAATTTATTAAATTAATAAAGTGTTTAGAAAGTCTATTCTATAAACTAAACTATAATTTAGAATTTTAAACATAAGATGTTTGTAATAAAAATTTCTTATTGTATAAAATTTACAAAATCAGCTCAATATGATTGTGATTTTTGTTTCAATTGTATTTAATGATTCAATTGTATGATTAGGTCATTGATAAACCCTATTCATTATCTCATTTTGTCATTATTGTGCCACAAAAGATAATTAAATTATCAATAGAGAAATAAATTATAAGTTATTTTATAATTAAATAACTTAATATATGGTAATATAAGAAGAATATTTATAGATTCTAAATTAATAACTAAACTATTTTAAGTTTTTATTATCCTAAATTGATTTCCATTAATTAATAGTATGATTCATAAACTAAGCGTTTTAACAAGTATTGCATTGGCCCGTGTTATTGCTATTTGTATAACGCTTTTTATTTTTAATATACACGCAGATTTTTAAGTCGCTTACTATGTATCGAAAAACTCAACAATAACTTAAATTGGTTTAAATCAAATGTTTAGATTGTTAATACAATTGCATTTCATGTATAATGCAATGACTACATCGTTAAATATTCTATTATTCGTTAGTTATTCAATTCTTGAATAGTGAGATCGGCCTTAACTTTTATAAAGTTTTATTGAGTCGAGTGTTTACTGTATACCCTGATAAGGTATTGCTTTAACGTTTCTATAGTAAGCGAAATAAAAATCTCACAGTATTTTAAAACTCAAATATAGAAATTAAAGTATGATGTGTTTATGTTGAATACAAATAAAGTTGAATAAAAATGTTATCATAAAATCAATATGTATTCAGTTTATTAAACTTGCATTTGGCCCAAACAAATCACAGTCAAGCTATGGAACAAAATTGATTAACATTTCGAAATTAAAATAATAACAACTCATCAAAAATTTGATTAAAGATAAATTATATTTAATACAATGATAATAATAACCAAACGAATAGCTACTCTTATTTTAATACTATAATTAGTAATTAGTAATAATTAATTAGTAATTAGTAATAATTAATTAGTAATTAGTAATAATTAATTAGTAATTAGTAATAATGAGCGGGATTTTATGTTAAATAAACTGTTGAAAATCGGTTTTTATAGATAAAAATTTTGTTAAAATTCGGTTAAATATAGTTCAAAATTTCGGATTTTCGGTTAAATAGAAAATTTAATAATTAGAATTACAAAATTGATTAATTATAAACGAATAATATTCGTTTATAATTAAATTGAATAATATGATGCATTTTAAGTGATTTTTGTGTGAAATTGTGTCGCTTGTCGGTCAATAAATTTTTATAATGGTTCAAAGAACGTTCGCTTTTATCCAAAATTGATTTATAAATAAATAATAAAAATAACCTTAAAGTTACTTTTAAGTTGTTTCGAACGTTATACCTATTTAACCGAAATTTAAACGTGTAATAGAAAAGTCAGTTTTAAACGAGAATCCCGCTCTTTAATTATTACTCTCTAACGTAGAGATAGTTAATGTTTATGTAAAGCTTGTGTACTAAGATTATAAAATTTCAAATTCTATGGCATAGCGTTTCGTTACATTTTGGACTTATTTGAGAACATGAAACTGAGTTTCAACATCAATAGCTAATAGTTATTAAAATACAATTAAATTCATAACTTTAAATGATCTAGTAATTAAATGCCCTTATTGTAACTAACTTTAAAGATTTATGTACAGTATATTTATATTATGACAATTTTAAAAAATTCAAAAATTAATAAACATAATTTAAACTATTAATTAACAAAATCAAAATTAGCCCTAATATAAAGACTATAACTTTTGTGACGCATATTGTTTAGAGTGACCATAAATAGAATATTGAATTCTGGTTGAGATATTCATAATACAGTGGAAAAGACATTAGAATTCAAAATGTTTTGCTTTGTTAAAAAAATCTCAACGATATCATTGTAGGCCACATGAGCGCCACATCAAAATTAAAAATATAATTGTGAACTGAATCGTCGAGAAATAAAATATTGTGCAAATTCATAAACTCAGCGTTTTTCAATTTGGCGTTTATGGACGTTTTTTTCGAGGCCAACTCAGTGTAGGAAAACTACAATAAGAAAAATTAAATCACTATATGACTGACAATAAACTAAATGACTATATGGCTGAACATAATTAGAGTATAATCAGGTACTAACAAACGAAGTATTTTGTTTTGATGTCGTCCCGGGTATAACTTGTCGTCGGGCTCTCGATTGATGGGACCCTGAACTGGCAGGTCTGCTATGTCTTGTTCGTTCATTAATTTATTATCACAGTTATTGACAGACAAGTTCTTTATTTGATTAATTTCATCCTCTAATTCATTCACGCGTATCTTAAGATTGTTTCGTTCGCAAAAAACATTTCGAAGTTCTGCCAAAGAAATTGACTGTTTTGGCGATTCAATCAATGATTGGAGTAAATGTTCAATTTCTTTATCTGATGAACGATCTATAATGTCTTTATTGTTAAATTCGATAAAATATTTCTATAAACATATAGAAATGTAATTCAATTGTAAATTACCTGTTTCTTCAACAAAATGTCGCACTTGTTTTTGAATATTCTTTATCCGTCGTCTTAATTCCCTATTCTGCTGCATCACAGTCTCTATTTGATCGTAAAGCTTTGAAAATAAAATAATTATTTAGTCAAACGATTGAACATAAAATCATAGCGATATATTTATTAAAATTCTAAATAGCGATGTAAATAAGTTGTGTGCAACTTTAAATGATTTTTAATTTATTATTTTAAAATTTTCATCAAAAGGCATAAAATTTAAAATAGATTACATCTAAAACAAAATCAGAGAACAATATAAACAGTATATATGCCAATTAAATTGTAGTAAAACCAATAATAAGTAAACATTATGACTAATATTAATTTTAGTTTAAAATTTAATACTAAAAAAATAAATCTTATAAGTTAACAAATAAGCAAAAATTTCACAGTCTTTGTTTAAAACAATAATATATCACATACTTTGTCCATTTCTTGATTTTTTAATTCAATTTCTTTAGTCAGCATTTCATTTTTAGTGTCACTTCTTTTAATTGATTCATTTAAAGAAGTTAACTCAGATTCGATTTCCATTTGTCCGCGTGTTTGCAATTCTTTAAAAATAAAAACAAAAACTAAGCATTTTTGAGGCATAAAATATGCTCAAACCAGTTAATGACTGTGATAAAGCTGTTTCCTTGTCTATCAAGCAATTCGTTAATTTAATATTTTTTTGTCTTAATTTGCTGACGAATTCAGTTAACTGCAGATTTTCTTTTCTCCAGTTTTCATCGATGAGTTCCATTTCTTTTTCGTATTTAATGTGAAGTTCAGCTCTTTCTTGTTTGTCGTGCTCTAATTGGTATATGTTTAACTTAAGACTATCTAATTCCGAATCGACGTCGTCTTTACGAATTGTCAACATTTCTAATTCACGTTCAAAATAGAAAAGAATTAATTAACACATATATAAAATCATTTTAGTAAAAAAATTAAGGGCTATCCCAAACTAAATAAATCTAAATATAACTTGCGGTAAATAAATTTGAATTAAAGGAGAGATAAAATACTACATACAAATGGTGCTTAGATTTACATGTATTAAAATATTGTAATGATTTAAAAGTGTAATGATTGCATAGAAATTATCAAAATATTATTTTAAAATTATTATAATTGATAACTCATTAAATATAACTTGTTATTAAGTGATTATCAAAAACGACGTGATGTCAATCACAAATAATATGCATTTGGTTTGACTGAAATCGGTGACAATTAGACAAATAGCAAAACTATCAACACTTATTGCGACTGTTGACCAATGGTTGCGATTTTTGAAAATGTTATCATTAGACATATCAGTTTCGATTATATAATAATTACTTTCATACAGAATATAATAAATTTAATGTTAAATTTTCAAAAGTCAAATCGATTTAATGAATTAAAAGCTAAAGTTATCTCGTCTGAGATGAACTATAGTTATATATAAGAAACGGTAACCGATATGCTCGCGAAACGCGTACCCAAGTGTTCCAACACGCGAATCACTTTCGGCATGAGAGCCGACACCACATCACTGCCCATATTGTCGATTATCTTCTGAAACTCGTCCCCTATATGTGAGGCCAACTCGTAAACGTCCTCCACTTCTATGTCTCCCGATTTTCTATCCATTTTTCAAATTTAATTTTATGCTTTTTATATTATGTTATATATTAAACTCATTTTATAAATTCAATAAAATTTGCATTAAACAGAACAACTGTTTAGCTAAACAAATGACTTCAAACTAATAATTGCACGCAATAAGTGATTAACGCGAGCATAACATAGTGGCCAATACTGAACAATACTGTCGAATGGATTGAATGAATGATTGAGTGCTCGTAAAGACTGTAAAGATTGCAACACTTATCACTTGTTATCACACAAATCCATATCGCAATCGCATACCAATCACTACGATTCACACTCAACAACACGTGACTCTTTACATCATTCTATACCCAGAAAGCGAAAAGTCTAAACAGTTTATAAACAAAATATCAACACTATAAACATCTAAACAAAAGTTTATAAAATGTTTATAAATGTTAATCTATAATAGAATGCATTCAATCGCATGAAATGGACACCAATTGAATTCACGCGAGTTTTATTAAATATTTAAATTACAAATTAAGTGCATCTCTAGTGTGCGATAATAGAGTGGCACTTGAAATGCACTGTCAGTGTTGTGTTGTGTTTGCAAAGTATGACGTCATTCACATGCGTTTGGCGTTCGATTTTGAAGCATTCAATTCGAACTGTGAGTGATGTCAGGAATTAGTGAACGATATGTGGAATCGAAACGCATTTAATTGTTGTTAACCATTAATTAACGCTAACATATCGCGCATATAATCGTTAATTCAAACTAATTTCAGGCGAATAGCGTTTAGCGATAAGAGTGGGCCGAACGCGATGTGCGGTCGGACGGCGTGTTCACTGTGCGGCCAGAGTGTGGCCAAAGCGTGTGAGTACGAGAAACGGGTGCCGAAGTGGTCGCCAATAAACGAGACACACTCTTACAAGCCTTCGTACAACCAGTCGCCCACTCAATACCTGCCGGTCCTGATGAGCGGCGCTCACGTGGACCGCAATCGAAACGATGGCCGAAACGATGACTTCGACCGAGTGTTGGCGGCGATGCGTTGGGGACTCATCCCTAACTGGCATAAGACTGATCCGAAAGAATTCAAATTCCATACCATTAACTGCAGAGCGGAGAACCTGAACGCCAGCAAACTATATAAGATTCCGCTCAATAAGGGTCGTCGATGTGTGGTCGTTGTTGAGGGCTATTACGAGTGGCATAAGAACGGCAAAACCAAAGAGCCGTACTTTTTCTATTTCCCCCAAAAGAATGTGAGCTTTAAGGACAGGCGTTGGAGTAAAGACGAGGCGAAGCTGAGCAAAGGCCACAAATGGTGTGGTCCTCGACTGCTAACCATTGCCGCCGTTTTCGAAGTGCGAACACTCGACGACGAAGAGCTCTACAGCTTCTCTATCGTAACCGTTAATAGCGATGCAACTGTTGAGTGGATTCACGACCGAATGCCAGCCATTCTCGACGGCGACAAAGATGTGAACGATTGGCTCGACTTTGAAAACGTTGAAACGAAAGAAGCGCTTCGATTACTAAAGCCATTCTCCGGTCTTGAGTGGCATCGAGTTTCGACAAGCGTTGGAAACACGCGAAACAACACCATTGAAAATGTTTTGCCGTTCAATCCGAAGAAACAGAAAACTATCGATAATTTCTTCAAACCAAAAGCGAAAAAATCACCAAAAAAGAAAAAAGGAGAAGAGGATGAAGACATTGACGACGACGACGACGATGAAGATGAAGACGAAGACGATGAAGACTTAGATGTAAACGAGAATAAAAAGAATACAACTAAGAAAACAATTAAAAAGAAGCGCAAACGAACAGTTAAATAAAGTTGAATAATTTCTGTTAATATATTGAAAAATATTATAAATACTAAGTAAATAATTAATATTCTAAACATTATATAATATAATATTCTATTATATTCGAGTAAATATTAAACATATTCTAATTCTAACTTATTCTGTTATTCAAAATTCAATTCCTTTATAAATTTGTAAAAATTTGTAATTATTGTTATTAGTTTTCATTAAATAATATAAATTTTAATTTTGGTTAATAATTTCACATTATTTGAATTTGATTATCACATTAATAAAGTTTAATATAACGAATTATTCAGAAATCGTTATTTTTTATTAATAATAAATTTATTTATATAAATTATTTAAATAATTATTAAGTTTGTAAATTTGTAACTTTCATTCAAAATAAGCATTAACAATATTTTACTTTATTGACTTATTTTATACATTATTTTCATTAAAAATATATATATAAATATATTAAAAATATATTAAATATACCTTTAAAATAATAATTATCGATATAACGAACTGCAGATCTTTAAGTTAGTGCAGTAAGCAGTATCTCATAGCAGGCTTTTTTCATAAAATGACATTCAATGTTAAATAAACTGGTCATTCACTGATCAAAAACTGATAAACAAAAATTGTACACAAATTATCTCAAGGTTATTATAAATAGATTAAGTTTATTTATATTTTTAAAAATATCATGGATCCCGAAAATAATCAGCTTTCATCAAAAGTAAGTTAACCAATTTTAAATTGATTATAATTAAGTTAATTATTTAATAGGGAGAGAAAAAACTATGGGGAGGAAGATTTAAATCAGAATTGGATCCAACTATGGAGAGGTTTAATGCGTCGCTGCCATTCGATAAACGCTTATTTTCTGCCGATATTATGGGTAGCATTGCTTACGCTAAAGCTATAAATCGAGTCAACATAATTACAGGTTAACACATGTTTTAATTTATACTTTTAATTTTATCTGTATTAACAGCATATTTAAAATGCTAAAACGCATCTTAAATAAAGCTGTTTCAAGTATTAGAGAAAGATCTCCTCATAACAAAATTAAATTAGCAATAATACATTTTGAATTGTTTGAATAGTAATTAAAGCGATTTAAATTAAAATTTATAAATTATAATTTTAGACCATGAATACGATATGATTGAGAAAGGACTCACGCGAATCGAAGAGGAATGGAAAAATCAAGTTTTTATAATTAAAAGTGGAGACGAAGACATCCATACGGCTAATGAGAGAAGGCTTAAAGTTAATATTAATATTATGTTATAGATTTTATGCATCAAAACATATTTAGTAGACTATATTTGTAAAAACATTGTTAATACAATTAATTCTGATAGAATATAGATAGTAATTTCGATATTTATTACAACTTTTAAACACTTAAGAACTCTTAAAGTAATTCATTTAAAATATCTTAAGTAAAAAATATTTTGCTATATAGAGAAAGAAAATTTTGCATAAAAAATAAATCTTTAATTAAAATTATAAAGGAATTAATTGGCCCTGAAATTGGTGGTAAACTTCATACGGGGAGAAGTCGTAACGATCAGGTGGCGACTGATATGAAAATTTGGATGAGAGATGCGTGGCTTCAATTATTAAATTATATGCTCAATTTAATTAAAGTCCTTTTAAAAAGAAGCAAAGAGTAAGCTTTAATTCATAATTTATTGTAAATGTAACTCAAATAATTAGTGATATTGATTAATGTTTTGATTTATTTACCGATTTTAATATAATTTTAAATTAAATTAATAATACTTTAAAAACATTTAATCTACTGTTTTATAATAGTAGTAAAATAGTAGTAAACTTTATTTTTATAATAAATTTAATTAAATTAATTTTATAATAATAGCCTTCATTCTATTTGATTATCAATAATTTTTATAGCCTCAGTCCAAATCAAGTTATATATCTCTAACACATCCTAAAGTACTGCTTTACATTTTAATTTCAAAAATAGTGCATATTTTAATATTAAACATCTTAAAATTATATGTTGCGCTGCTTTTTTAAAATCACATTAAAACTCATGATAGAGAAATTGATGTATTAATGCCTGGATATACACACTTACAACGGGCACAACCAGTATATTGGAGTCATTTGTTAATGAGTTACGCATTTATGTTTCAACAAGACTGCGAAAGACTCAAGTCATCACTCGTTCGCCTCAACACATGTCCGCTGGGAAGTGGAGCTATAGCTGGAAACCCATTTAACATAGACAGAGATCTTTTGGCCAAACAATTGGGATTTGATTCGTGTACTATGAATAGCATGCATGCCGTCTCTGATCGCGATTTTGTGGTGGAATTTCATTTCTGGTCTTCACTGACGTGCACTCATTTAAGCAAATTGGCTGAAGATCTACTTATATATAGTTCGAAAGAATTTAATTATATCGAAATTTCTGATGCATACAGGTTTGCCTTAAGCCTTGCCTACATATATATTAGATATTATATTATGTATATATATTTTATTTATTTATTTATTACAGTAATTTAATTACAAGAAAAATAAATACTTATTTTTCTATTTTACATTTGGCATCGCATACATAAAATGAGTTTTAAAGAAAACGTTAATTGAAACAAATTAACGATAAAAATACTAATCTTCTTGTTTTGCTTATTCGCATAAAAAATTAATAATAAAATAAACAAACTTTTCAGTTATTGGTTATTTTAAGTGGTTTAATGCAATGTCAAGTTTAAAGACCACCAATTGAAGCATTTATAAATCGTTTAATATATTTAAATGCAGTTTAATATTTTTTTTTCATGAATAATTTTTTACAATTGTTTTTGGTTTTTGTGCAATAAAGTAATATAATTAAAGTTAAGCAATTAATTTAATCATTTTGATTTTCAGTAAATTTTTAGCGTTTATGTTTAATAATCAAACATTACATTTGAAAATTTTAAATCTCGATATCTTTTGCTCAGCACTGGAAGCAGTTTAATGCCACAGAAGAAAAATGCGGACAGTCTTGAATTGATTCGTGGGAAGACTGGAAGAATTATTGGAAATGTAAGTGAATTATATTTACAATGTATTATTACAGTTAAGACAACATTATTATACCCTAATTTTACGACAATATCATGTGTGCACTAATAAACATGATTTGTAATAATTCGGAAACTAATTTCGAGAGGCATTCGGACAAATCACTCAATTCGGCAAATGTTCAGCAATATATAGAATTTTCGAAAACGTTTAAAAAACAAAATTTATTATAGATTATAAAATTGCGTAATAACATAATAGATTCTTCTGTAAACATTTTACAAATAATTATAATGTTATAAATTTGAATGCAAAAAATTACCCAAATTTCACTAATTTAATAGAAATTATAATTTTTATTTAAGGTTAAGTTTGTAGTGGGACTTATAGATTGCGAATATGTTCACTAATATAAACAGCGTTTATCACAATTTTTGTCTGAATATCGTTAATTAAGGATAATTTGGAAATAATCAAAATTTGGTCAAATATGACTACAATTTTCGGAATTGAATTTCAGAATTAAGAATTATATGTAATTTTAATAGTGTAATGATTATATACAGAGTATTTATTAATTGTTATTGTAAGTTCATTTACGATAAAATTATGTTTATAAGCTAAATGTCAGGGAAAATAACTGTCTTTTTGTTTTGCTTTTATTTTAAGTGCAAATATAAATTTATAATTTTTCAACATTTCTCTTTCAGTGCACGGCATTATTAGTTGTGCTCAAAGGATTGCCGAGTACTTTCAATAAAGATCTTCAGGTTTAATAATTTTACATTTTGTATTATTAAGTAATATTATCGACTTAATATAAATATTTTCATACTCGTTAATATAACAGATATGAAAGTGCAAGTATGAAATTTTTGTTTTAAATATTTTAAATATGCATTAAAGTTGTATTGATTGCGTAGGAGGACAAGGAAGGCATGTTCGACACGTTCGACACTATGAAAGGAATCGTTGAGGTGGCCGTCGGCACGATCGACACGATGCAGGTCTACAATCAAATATCAATTTATATACCGTATAAGTATATCGAAATCTTTAATTATATATTAAGCAATATTTATTTAAAATAATAATTACAGTAAAAGTTCGATATAGTGAACCCTGTTATAGTGAACTTTTCGATATTGTGAACGGCTATAAAATCCCCGA
>JAQIYA010000468.1:0-20187 GCA_034699355.1 Microtritia minima
AAACATTTTTTGATTTGTTTGAAATGACCGAACATGTGTTATGGTTTTGCAGATTCTTTACATTTCAATGTGAACTTCATTTTATGTGTAAAGAAAATTGCTAAAGATATATAAGTAGTTTAAGTTTAAAAAATTTAAATTATCTTTAATTTTACAAAAATAATCTATAATAATTAATAAGCTTAGGAATTTATGCTATTAGACTATTAAATGACTATTATTGTGAAGAAAATTTCACAAATTAACGCAATTCAAGTAAAATTGTATTAAAAACTCTGAAAGTACTGAATTCATATCAATTACAAAAAGGAAATAACAGAATTCTTTAAAAATTTTATGTTAAAAATGATAATATTTTTAATTTTTAAAATAATTCATCAAACGTTTAAAGTAAAAATATTTTTTAAGTAAATTTTGTTAAAAAATGTAAAAAACATAACATAAAATTCAATAAAGTTCATTCGCTAAAGTTATATATAATAGACTTTTTCAAAATAAAAATCAGCTTTAATTACGAAACTGTTGTTTAAAATAAAAAATACAAGATTACTAGAAGAGAAATTTTAAAATTTTTACTTTAGAAACTATTGGTTTTAAATTAAATTAAACAATCAATAATCAAAATTGAAATACGCGCCAATCGTTTCATTCCGAATTTGAGAGATCCTTCTCATGATTTCAATGAATACCTAAAGATATGAATATTAATTATTAACTAATATTCAAACTCTCTTATTTGATAATTATTAACATTAATGAATAATTATAAACGAGTTATTAATTATTAAATTAGTTTCTCTGTTGCTTATAATTTATAAGTTATAAAATATAAGTACAATACATGTAAAATGAAAGCTATCAAACCGAAAAAATTCTAATATTTGTAATTTATTTTAAATAGATTTTTACATTAGAATTAAGATAAATTTATTATCCTAAGTATTTATTGAAAATGCTTCATTGTTTAATTATTTAAATTATTCTCTATAATTAATAAACAATAAATTCTATAATACTATTAAAATTCTTCAAATTTATTTTTAAACACTGATTATTCGCGTAATTTTATCCCAATTAATCTATTCTAAACAAAATAACTCTTACTGAACGCTAATTAGTTAGAAAGTTTCGAAATGATTATACCCTATACTGTAATCACTAAACTTAATACAATGTTTTTAGTCATTATAATAGAAAATTAACTTTAAAATAAAGCAATTTTTTCTTTTTTCTCAAATCCCAAACTATTAATTTATAATGAATATTCATTATGTACTTAAAAAAGCTTGCGCTTCACATTCGCCATGTTTTGTTTTGTTTAACATTACATCGACATTAATCATATTCTGAGCATTGCGCGAAAATGTAACGAAATGTCAGGCAAACTAAATATAATGAATCAGTTTTAATAAATAATAATTTATAAGAAATTTCAGTTTAAACTACTGTATTTCAAAACTATATTATTTTGAAAGAAAAGAAAAATTTTAATATTTTGATAAAAGTCTAACATTTCAATGTAAATAATATAAAATAGATATATTTTATTAAAATTTGTTTGACAATAAAATGCAAATTATATCAATTAATATTAAAGTAGACCTAAAGTAATTAATGCTTAAATTATGGCTAAATGTTGACTTTTAATAAATAATTTTTAATAGTATTTTATTTAAAAGGTCTTGTAATAAAAAAAAACTAAATAATTCAAAATAGAACAAAACATATTTTTTGACAAAACATTTAATAGTAGTGTATTGTTAGATATTTAGTTTAATATTTACTAAAAATTTTATAAAAAATATTAATTTATATTACTTTCTTAGTTTTGAAAAAAGTTCAATAAGCTTGATATCAATTAAATGGCACCGCTATTAAGCCCAATACCCAATACCCACATACAGTCTAATTGAGTATCTCGTAAAAGCTTCCTTTTAGCGAAATTATAGCAAACGTTTGAGTAAGTAAATGAGTGCCAGTCGTAAATTAATGATCCATGATTTTCATTAATATCGAAAAAAAAGTAATATCACGTTAAGAACGCAAACACAAGTTTAACTCCAACTAATTTCTATATATTTTACTGTTTAATGAGAGGACGTTTCGATTAACTCTGAACATAAGCTGACCTGCGCTCAGTTAAAAAGGCATTTACTAGAATCCGGCTTAGACTCGCATTTTTAGCTTACCATTCACAAGCTTAAGCCTAGGCTAAGCTTAAGGCCAACGCTCGCGCTCACCAAACTTTAGTTATATAAACTATAGTTTATACAATTCGATTATCTATGACATCAAGAATTATAAATATCTTTACCAGAATAATAAAAATTCAATTTTTATAAACGTTTAATATAACAAACGGCAGTTCGAGTTGTTTATCGGCAGCAGATCTGTTGTTATTTCAAAAAAAAAATTTTTTAAAGTATATCTCTTGAAAGTCCATTTAGACATTTATAGATATAAATGTAACTCAAATAATTATTCTCAAAATAATGTTTTCTATTTTAAATGAACATAAGTGTCGCAAGTCTTAAAATCTGCATCAGAAGATATTACTTTAGATTTTTCAATTTTATCCCATTTAAATGTGTATCGTATGTAAGACCATATGAATATGAATCCCGTAATCAATAATAAATTGGAAAAAACTTTTCGTATTGCTTTGGTTGACAATGAAAGATAACTTTTTCATATTTAATTTTTATTATTCATCTCATTTGAGTTAAAACTTTAATTAAAATAAATAAATAAATTCATGTTTTAAAAATTTTTATGCACTCATTGACCAAATCATTAATTATTAAAGCTTTATTGAGCAGTAGAAGTAATTAATGCACAATAAATAATTAAATAATTGCATTCTAAATATTAATTTTCAATCATTTATAAGCGATGCCTAAATAAAATCTCCTCAAACAAAATTTTTTTAATCATTTTAGAGATTTTTGAAATAGTTTACAGTCAAAAGTAAAACAAATAAACAATACATTGTAAAATTATTCAATTTTTGAAGTAATTTTTGATGTTTTCATTATTTATTTTGTAATTAGTTTTAATTGAAAATAATGTATTATAACGAAACGAAACGAAAATATTTGTTTCTGTGATATTAAGTAAAAAATATCAAACGTAGAAAAAGGTCATAAGTTCGACCATTTAATAGCTCTACCAATTGAATTAATAATTTCTATTTATGACAATAATTCATTGAATTGGATTTTTATTTATTGATTGCATCTGTTGACAGAGTTGACACACTTATTCTAACAAAAAGCAAATCGATAACAACTATCTGTAATTAAATTTTTAGCTGATTTTGTTTTTGACAAAAACTAGCTATGGATTTGAGATGTCCGACTGGGTGTCCGTCTGTCCCCACCGATGAAGGAAAGGAACCCCAAAGTGGGCAAAATATAATGGCATTTTAATAGGCTTTTAAGTTGTCAAAGAAGAGTTAAACTTATAACTTATAAGTTGGAGATTTAAAGATACTATTTTAGGATTTATATTTAGCTTTGATAAATATAAGGTTTTAATATAAATTTAATAAATATAAATTTATAATTGTTAAAATGTATTATTAGAAAAACTTATTTAAAATTATTGTTAATCTAAATTATAACATTTAATCGCTAACGAAGTAAGAGCTTACATAATGTATGCTTACATTTATAAAAACCAATTTTAAAATCATCTCATTTTTATTGTTTTATATTAATTCTTTAAGTAAACAATTTCTAGACAGTAACGGTTTGTTTTAAAAAACTTTTTGAAAGCCAATCACAGGCTTTTTCTTAAGTGAGAGAAACTGTAAATTATTAAACTTTAAAACTTTTAAGTTTTTGAAAAAGATTGCAGACAATTAGCAAACGAAACGTCAAACTAATCACAGATCTGTGTGACATAAACGCTGGTGAACTAAAGATAAGTAAAAATTTTATATGTAAATTATTACTTAAACTCTCGATTTTATTTACCAATCATTACTTTAAATGTTGAAAATATTGTTTCGCAATTTAAAAAAGTTAGACAACACAAGTATTATATTGTCAATATTGACTATATCTATCAGTATTGATAATACATTAAACTTATTTTAACGCTTTTTACATTACTTTAACCATTTTTAAAATTGCAAACAAATTAATTACGAGTTAAATGTGTTAAATCTGTGCATTAAATCTAAATTTATTATAGTTAATCATAGTTACATAGAATACCACTGTTTAATGATTGAGTTTAGTGTATAATTAAGTTTTGGTGTCATTTTTAAAAAACTTTATTTCTTTGACAAAATGAAGTTTCATTTAAAGAATGTGATGCATATTAACATAAATACATAAATCAGTGTTGTATGGCATAAATCGATAATCAAATAAATAAACAAATAATAGCTGTGTAATACATGCAATGGCGTGCTTTAAATATGCATTAAAATCTGTGCGTTAGTGACACAAACTAAATAAACACAATTTGAACGCAATTACAATAACGCAATCTAGTTATGCCATAACTGAGCACAGAGTGTGAGCACAGAGTGAGTCGTGTGTCGAACGCGTTACGTAACGTCATATAGCGCTCACTCTCATCGCTATATAGTCTGTTGACATAACTCTCCATTTGTGTGCTCTGCTGTCGACTCATTGTTTACCAATCATTTGCTCGTCACTCGAGACTAACGACACCACAACCGCACGGCAATGATTAAGATCACAGTGAAGACGATCGACTCGAATAACTACGAGTTCGCGGTCGAGGAGAGCGTACGTAATGGCGATGTGTGGATGTGTTGTCTCTATCTCTGTCTCTATCTCTCCACAGATAACAGTTCGCGCATTCAAAGAGCTGATCGCCAGCACAGTCAACATCGAACCAAATCAGCAGCGATTGATATTCTGCGGTCGAGTGTTGAGTGACGACAGACGACTCACTGATTATGGTTCGCCGAATCGCATCTCATTTGGCGTTCACTTGAGACGCGTTTTTAACTTCTACTCATTTGTTGCAGAAATAAACGACGGAAAAGTGGTGCATCTGGTGATGAGAGCGCCGCCGATGCGGGCCGGAACCGAGTCTCGGGCCAACTCAGTGCCGAACAGCGCGCAGTCGTCGCCGCGCCATAACCCGCGCTCGGCGTCCAGGGGTGGCGCTCGCGATGACAACAGCTATTTGGTGGGCGCCTTCTCGATACCGCACGAGGCGTTCAACGTTAACAACTTCCAACAGATGCTGCAGAACGTGGTGTCCAACATGGGCGACATCGGCCGCAACGCCACAGTCATGTCGCACACCTCCGAAGACGGCTCGTCGGTCGACGTGCAGATCAATTTGGCGCAAATGCCGCCGCAGAACGAGGCGCGTCAGAGGGTTAACTACGCCAACAGGTTTCTCGGTTACATAAACGCCATCATCGATGTGATCGAAAGACCCGATAGCATACCCCGCGCCACCGTCAACGAGGCCGAAATGACGATCGGCGGCCAACTGTTTGGCGACCCGAGAGGCGATCACTCGTTAGAGGAGCAGCTCGTGGCGCAGTCGTTGGCCGCGGCCACCAATGCCTTCCAGCAGATGGGAGTCCCGCTCACGAATCTAATTCACGAGTCGCCGCCAAATCTCACTCAATCGCAATCGAATCCCATCAGAATATCTCAACCGAATATCTCAGTCTTTCAGGACAGTAATCGAAGGGCAGATCGAAACGCAAGCGAAACCGATCCGAACGCCAATATCTCTGACAACACTGACGCCAATCGCGATAATTCCAATCAACGCCAGCCCTCGCGGAACGGCTTCGAGTCGAACAGTCGACCTGTTATGGCTTCAGAGTTGACTAATTTATTTAACGCTGTGTTTCGCACCGAAGAACGACTTCGGCCTCATTTGCAACGTTTTCAGCAATTGATTTCTGGTGTCGCGACTGAGCAGCAAATGGTTGAGTCCCAAAACTTGCAGCGAAATGTGATGCGCGCAGTACACCACTTATCACATGTTTTCCATTTAATTAGCGATCTTTCTATCAATTTTAATAACAATCCCAGAACTGTTAATGTTTTGCAATCTGTTGGTCACTACACTTCGATGGAAAATGTTTCAGTTTCGATGCCATTCATGCAACGACAGTCTAATAATGACACGTCGAGCGCGCGCAACACAAGGGTTCCCACAAGTAATGGCACGCCGAGCACCACAAACAATTCTGGTCAGAATGCGAACTCAGACGGAACGGCGTTCGCGGGCACCACAACGACGTCGACCTATTCAGTGCCGCGCTTCGCTCAGAGCAACTCAATGGGTCAGAGCAACTCCGTGTTCGTCGCCCAGAGTCCCATCGTTGTGATGGAAGTGGGCTCCACTGTCGAGCGAATACCCATTCAGATACCGATTAATGGCCATCGAAACGAGTCCAATACACAGCAAACGAATACAGCGAATGCCAATCCTAATCCGCGGCCTCTGTTCATACCGCCACCGTTTGATCCATTTCTACAATGGTCTGAACATTATTACTAATTTTATTTTATCGGTTTATTGGCATATAATTTACACATTTTTAAAAATTTAAATTTAGTAATTCTCCGTTTACGATACCAGAGATTCGCACTCGAGTTAGCGTTGGGATTTCAGGAAGGAATTCAAGGGAACCTTTCAGACCGCAGCAGAACAACGCTAATACTAATAATAACAGTCAAAATAATAATAATAACAATAACAGTAATAATAATAATCAGTCAGGAAATAATATGTTCGCCAGTTTGGGTCAAATAGTAAATAGTATTTTAAGCGGATTTTTAGGACAAGCAAACGCATCTCAACCACCGTCTGAACCGAGAGCTAACAGTCACGACACCGCTGAGCCTTCTGTTAATGTTGATCCGACTTTAATTGAATTAATGGGTCGATTGAATAGTCAGAGACGATCGTCAGACCCTCAGTCTCAGTCTCCACAATCAGGACAACCAGAAGAAGCGGCGAATATGACAGATATGTTTATGTCATTTGTTAACGGAATTTTGAATATTATTAGCGGCGGACAAACGAATTCGATAAATGTGGCGGAATTTCTCAACCGATTGGATGGTTTCAATTACGTTGAGGGGGAAAACATCGCCAACGATATATTCATGACAATGGCTCGAGTCTTGACATTTCAAGATTTGTTTTACATTTTTGCCGGCAATTCTCAGCCATTGAATCAAACTCGAGAACCATTGCGTCAATTCGTCCGCAATACCATACTTAATGGATTGGAACCGAACAGAGATAATGTGAACAATTCGATCGAACAGTTAATCACTGCTTGGAGACCTGGACTCGAAGCTATGACTGTGTGTTTCGCAATTATTTCAAATCATTACTGTTCTTATAATTTAAATCTATTTTTTTAGACTGGATTACAAGCGGTGTCAGAAATCGATTTATTAGAAACGATTAGAAATTTTCTACGAATTAATTTAGATAGACTTTTCACATTTTTGCTTTTCCCGCCCGCCGACGACTACGGGACGTTGTTTTTTACTAATTTACGCGAAGTGTTCATCGATATGATATCATTGAGTCATGGTATGCATCTTTTTCGCTTATCTATTTCAATATATGTTAATTAATTTCAATGTTTATTTAGTTTGTTTTGTTGATGGCGTTGAATCGCTTCAGCGAATGGTCAGCTCTTTTATTGTAAGAAACGCGAATATTTTGCTCCATAAGAATAGTAAAAATTAAATTTCACACCAAATAGGGACACATTTCGTCCGAACTAAATCCGGCCATTCAGGAGTGGATGCAAGCCATAGCCATACGACACTTGAATGATTATATAAACAACAATAATTCTGCCGAAACTGATAATAACCAGACTTATATAATAAGAACATCTGGCGAAACAGATATCGCGGAAACAGCGAGTACAGTGAATGGCGATCTGAATAGGGCTGAAACAGAGTCTAGCAATAGCTCGACCGCTAGAATGGAGTTGAATAATGAATTGCCTGAAGTGGAAAATGTGGAATTCTGTGACGCGTTGAGCGACATCGAAGAGCCGACCAGTGCTAACGCTTACAGTATCGAAACGCCTTACAATCAATTACCTACTGTTGTGGTCGGAACCGAGTCGTGGCACTCGTCTGTACCGCGCGATTGGGTAAACAGTTTGAAACGACAATTACGACGATTTCGTACAATTTGTAATCATTTTCACATTAAAATAGGTTCCGATAATAACGCATGATTTGAGTCGTCAGAGACGTCTGCCAATACAAAGAGGTTTTAGCGATGCTTACATGACTGGAATGCCGAAAAAGAGGCGAATCGAGCGGCCATCGATTAAGCTTCGAGACTCGTTGCAGAACGCGTTGAGCTCGTCGGGCGCGCGACCGATAACGGCCACGAGTGAGGAAGAAATTGTTGGCGATCTCCTGTCGACAAACGTTTCGCTTAACTATTTCGACGATTTGATTCGAAGCTCGGTTAACGAAAGAATCCGAAACGACGAGGACTACGCCAACGCCAGCCAATCAAATCCCGAGCGCTTTACTAACACTAAGAACTATTTCATCCCGAAGTAATTTTTACATCTCATTACTTTTAGCACTCATTATAGCTTTACAATTAACAGATTATTAATGAAGGCATATGTTTAGTTGTTTTTATTCATTTCTATTAATTTATATGAATGATTCAATTTTAATTATAGGTATTTTTTTAAAAGCTAATATTAATTTAGCGAATTTCACGATTTAATTTTTCAAATCTAAATTATTTCACAATTGAATAAAACGGAATTATTGAAATTAATAATTGAACAGATTTGTAGGTTTAACTAATCTTTTAATAGAGGCACTGAATAACGTTTAATGGAAATTGATATATACTGTAAAAAGAAAAAATAGTGTGAATCAAACAAATGGTTTTACATCATTCGTGACTCTCTCTCACGAACACGCATTTTTCAAATAAGTTTGGTTTGGTTTTATGTTACAATTAAATTGATATACAGTAAAAGTTACCGTTGGCTATACAGTGTATATACAAATAAATAAATAAATGAATTTATTCAAAAATGTCAAGTTTCTAATGAGCCTTATTATTAATTGAAATTCTAAAATGTCTTATTATTATGTCATTCGAAGTTACATATCATTGTAAATATACTTTTTTTCTTAACAACTAATCCACGCCTTCAAAAAAGTTCAATAAATTAATAAAAAATAAATATATTTTGAATTGAAAATATAAATATAGATTTATATACTGAGTATTTGTGTGTTGTGTGTGTGTGTGTGTGTATCATATATATGTATAAGTACAATATTTATACTTCTATATATATATAACTTACAAGTATTAGTGAGATAAACGAATGCTTATAAGTGTGTGAATTGTGTTCGATATTTAACAACTAAAGTGTGTGCACATTATGCTCAATAATCAATTGACTAAAAACCTGACTTAGATTTCAACGACTCTATTCGAGTCCTTTCAAATGTGCAAATAATATGCAATATCCAAAAAAATAATATGCAAATCATACCACTATATTATAGCACATCTCTGTTAACACGTTGATTACCACTACTTGAGGCACGCTTTTAAACGAGAATTTCGTGAAATGTCATAAATATACACTCTTCTTGTACAGTATTTGAAATGTTGTTCACCGAGCTTTACATAATCGCAACTGTCTTGACTTTTAGCACATCTCGATCGCAACGATTAGCCAAAATGAATTTACATGCGAAACGGTTCAATTCTGTGCAGAACTTATAATAGTTGTCTGAATTGTGTACATAACAGTTGGTTCCTGACTGGAGGACTGAGAAATTATTACAGATAGAAAAGCAATAAAAAACAGTTTTTCTATGTTTCAACAGAAAAAAAAAGTTTTTCAAAAGGATTTCTTTTTTCGTAGTAAATACTCTAATATTCAATCTCTAGACTAGTGTGAATTAAAAATATATTTCATAGTTGTAAATGTAAAGAGAAAGTTGTAAAGAATTATAAATTTATCCAAAAAATTGGTTATTTAATAAAATTGAGTAAAAGGGGTGACGAAATATATTTTGGTCAATAAGAGTATGCGTTAGCCTCAGGCCAGTGTAAACATCATGTCAACAGCAATTGTATGTCATTCTTCTTCGACGTCGGAAAATAGTGATCTAATGTCGAGTATTACAGCGGTTTCGAGTATTAATCGTCTCAAACTCGGCGAATCGATTATCTCATTTTCGGGTATAGGCGGATGAGATTTGGGGAAAAAGCTTCGTCGACCCTATTCGGCAAATTAACAGTTAACGCAAATGATTGTGTTATATTAGATGTAATCGTAAAATAATGTTAAACTCTAAGATATTATTGGCGAATCTATAAAAATATGATAATGGGCTCATAATCTTGGCTCTAAGTATTAATTAAATAATCACAGGTTATATTATAAGTTAATTGTTATTATAATTCATAACTTATAATTTTAATAGAAAAACTCATTCCTTTGATATATCTATAAATACTTCTTCTAAATAATCAATAATAATCAAATAATCAAAAAACCTGTTTGTATTATTAAAAATATATTAAATTATGATATATTCTGAATGGCATAATCTAAAAATATAAGGGATGTAATCAATTCTGATTATATTCTAATTCAACATAATCTGATTATATTATATTTTTGGTCGTTTAAATGGTTATTAAATTATTAAATTCATAATTTGCGAAATAAAATTATTGTTATGAAATTTTTCAAAAGCGAATTACAAAATCCAAGAATCTTTCTTGTGAACAAAATTTAAATAACAACAACTTTTGGATAAACAAACTTCAAATTTTTTAATAAAATTCTGTTTGAAATAAATTTTTGTAAATTAGAATTTGGGTGAATGCCTAAATCAAGTGTATTATAATTTTATAATTAATTCAGAAAAGCGACAAACTTTTAATGAAAAACACTATTTTCAAAAAAATTAAATTAAATTAATTGAGTGAATAGCATTGAAAAATAATGAAATCTGCATAATTTGAAAAGTAAAAACTTTTTCAAACAAACAAAAAATTTGCAAAAATAGACATAAATTATATTTAAGCATAAATATTACAATATTTGTAAAAAGAACAGAGTTATTTAATGACAAATTTTAATATTACTGTCATAACGCAGTATTTCGCTTTCAAATATTAGCAGATAAATAGAAATTTACTGTTAACAGTATTTCCGAATTAACGAAAGTTTTAATGATTTAATTTGCATTATTGTTATGGACTTAATTTTCACTTAAATATATTCAAATTATATTAGATTTCGCAGATATTTTTACTATGAAATGCAAATGTTTAAATAAATATTTGATAGTTCACAGTTTACTCGATAGTAGTTTTGAAATTTAATAACCAAAAAAGCTCAGCGCATGTGATTTGAATGCATAATTAAGCGAGAATAAGGTTCATAAATAAATTCAGTATATATACAGAATATATACGAAGCATGAATTATCGCAAATTTAACCGATAACTAACTTCATTCATCAATTAAATTGTTATTAAAAAGCAATTTAACGATATAATCATTATGTCAATGATCCGAACTGATACAGACCTTGAATAGTCGATGCATTTTCATGACGACACAGCAGAATATGAACCTCAACATCTGCAGCCGAAGAAAGTCGTCGCTATAGAACTGAATATACGCGGGATCGATATTGCGCGATCTAATCATGAGACGGCCGGCTTCGGCCAGAAATCGGTCGATCTGCGACTGACCCTTTTCCCACAATTGAATCGATAGCTCGATTATGTTTGATATCAGACAAATGGCAGTTAACGGGCAATGAAGAAATAATGTAAAAAGAGATCCTTTATGCTGTTGATCGTGAAATGGCGGCGGAGATTCCTCGGGAGACATGAGCACGACTAATGGCTGTCCGAAATAGCGAGGAATGTGTTGAAATGCGGTACTATTGTCGCTGTCTATTATGAGAAAGAGCGGCTTTCGTAGAAATGGATACAAATCGCCGGGATATAGACAGTGCATATCTTTCAATAACATGCTTCTCTGTTTGTTGGCGTGATCTTCGCGCAGCTTCGTGTTGGTGATCACACCGCCGTAATCATATCCAACTGAAATATAAAATATATTATTTTTGATAATCAACATGATATAAATATTCAAGTTTTACTGTCATCGGGATGTTTAGTATTGATGAAACAGCCGTCAGCTGATAGATATAGCAGAAGCACTCCATTGGCGGGCAATTCTTTGAAGCCCGACGATAGAAAAACGAAGAACTGACTGAATGTAGGCTTATATAATAAATATTTGTGAGGATTTTCTCGCTTCATTGGTCTGTGATCGCCGTTTTCGGTGAATGGTAGGCGTCCGGGAGCTGGCGATGCGTCGTATAATTGAGTCATGTCTTCTTGAGGCTCTCTTTCGAGAGCTTGAAGCATACGAAACATGTCGAGAGTTAATTCACTAAATTTTACCTGTAATTTAATAGAATTTAAGTTATTAAATTACAAACCATTAAACATATAATGCTAGACCTGATCAGTACAGTTTCCCACTATAAGAATTTCTTGTAAAGTTAAATGACTTGATGACACTTTTTCCATCGGCGGTGTATTTAATGGACTTAAACGATGCGAAATGACGAGAGGAATGTTATCCATATCCACAATAGTCACAATATTATCAGCCTTTTCGAGTGAATAAAAAAACAAATTCAAGAAATGAATGTTATGAAAAATCAAAAAATAAATAAAAATCATTTATACTTCTATAAATGATTTGATTTCACTGAGAACAAGTGACCATTCAAGTTGATCGTCGGGATCATAAGTAGCCGTATAATCATCTATTTGTTTTGTCAAATCCTGCAAAATGTAAATCACGTGTTAAGCAGAGCTGTCAGATTTTCTCCGTCAACAAACTCACTCTAACTAAATCGCGAACTAATTTCATTTTCTTGAGCAAAAGACAGACAACAATGAAACGTGCATAGTATCGCAATTTCTTCACCATCAAGTCGGCCCTCTCTTCTTTGCTAGCCTTACTATAATAGCCTCGCGCGCGAATCGCCGCATAAAATGAAAAGGCTTCGTTTAAATAATTTGTTTCGCTTGTTCGCAGACTGAAACAATTTAGAAAGAAAACAACTCTTATTTAACGTTATTAATTCTTTAGCGATTATATTAAATTACTAATAATGATAATAAAGTTGTCCAATTTTTGATGCAATTTCTCCAATTTGCCATCTCTTGAGCCCATATTTAGCATCCAATACTTGTCTGTTAATGATATAAATGTTAGTTTTTTATTGTGATGTAAATGAAATTTTAAAATGTAATTTCTAATGCCAATAAATATTTGTAACTTAATAATAAATAATTAATTTATCCAATAAATCAACTAATTCTATAATCATACAGTAATGCACAACAAACACTGTATAAAACACAAAAATATGTGTAAGATTGCGATTAATTGTAATAATACCTGTGCTGTTGTTGAAATTTCCATAATTTAGTGTAGACATCGAAAGTTCTTCCAAAGTATGGCTGCCATTGCTTGTGACCATATTGTGGCAAATCTCTGATAAGTTAATTATTCTTCGTTATAGAAATATTTCACAAATGCTTGAGTGACAAGCAATACCTGAGCCCATTAAACAGTTGCTTTGATTTCTCAAGAAAATGACAGAATTCGTTCACAATTTTTCTTTCTTGTTCTTCAATTTCGGACATCACAGCCATTCTTCTCTGTTGATGATGCGATTGTGCTGTGATATCATCGAGTGAGCCGCGAGAATCATAGCAGTTATCCAAACGATTCACTGCAGATATTCTACTCTTTTGCATCAAAAGGATTCTTAATATTTTTGGTTTATCTCAACTTATAAATCAATCAGACTTGAGACGAGAACTTAATTTCATTAAAGTTTCTTTAATTATATCACTATTTATATATCACTATAGAATTTAAATCGAATACATTGAAACGAAATGATGAGTAAATCTTTAAATAAATTTATAATATATCACAATAAACCAAATCATAGATCCGTTTTATAATGAAAAATGAAGCCAAAAGATGAACTTATTGATGACTTGGGGCACCATTTGACTCAATGAGTGAGACACCAGTAAATAATTATTTATATATATATCTTTTTATTTCAACACTTGTTTTATTATTTATAAACATTTACAGTTATTTACTTAATAAAATTTAAAATTTACATTAAAAAAAACTGATGAGGCGAAGACGAAATCGAATTAATTATTTAAAATAATCTAATTAATGCGCTGGTCATACGAGTTCAAGAATCTGCAAAATTCACAGAAAAGCGAAAAATTTGATTAAATGCATCTATAATGTAATAAAAGTAGTGCTTCTCTCAGATAAAACGCTATAATATTTAGTGACATAAAAAAGCGCATCGCTATATAGATAGATAAAGGAATATAGGATTATCGATCGATGCAAACCTTTATAGTTCCCTGACTATTAGCAGCGACCACCACATTACTGCCAGAGCGCCAGCAAACGGCGCTCACGAAATCGCTTGTGTCATCTTCGCGCTTATCTTTGTCCTATAAATGATATCATTATTTATAAATGGCCAGCAATTCTATTCGCTCTCTATTAGCTTCACATTTAGTTATTTAGCGAACAAAGAAATACTTTCAATATATAAACTATTGATTGGTTCGACACACAAATAATAATAATACTCACTAAAACACGCATAGAGTCGAACCAAAAAGTCAATACTTGTTTTGTAAGTCCCTTATAGTAAATAAAAAGCGCATTATTCTCGCTGCCGCATGCAATGAAATCGCCGTCAGTGGCCAGTCCGACAAAGTTTTTCTCGTTTACGTGACCGGTAAACGAGCGAATATTTGGAGTTTTCGCTGTACTCCACAGTTTTAATTGACTATCGGTTGAAGCGGAAACGATTTCGCTTTGATTGAGAAACTTGACATAAGACACAGCCTTTTTATGGCCCTTAAACACCATCAAAGCGTTTTTCGTGTTTCGCAAATCATAATAATGCACGCAATGATCCGCCGATCCGAACGCTAAATGATAGCGACTCGTGGGGTTAAACTTAACCGAACAAACGTTCGCTTTGGCCTCGAGTGAAGTGACCGAATGCTCCATATTGGCCGACCATAGTTTGACCTTTGCGTCGTCAGAACCGGACGCTACAAGTTTGGTGTCCACTTTGTTGAAGTCGACACTCCAGCAGCGCTTCTCGTGCTCTTGAAATGTGCGAATTTTGTGGGCCGTAAAGGCGTCCCAAATGGTAACCGTTCCCTCGTAATCACTGCTGGCCATCATTCCCTTGTAATACGAGCTCCAACTAACGCAACTGATTTTCGATAAGCACTCCATTTCGTTAATCGGATAATGAATATCTAGCGTATCCTTCACCACAGTTGCGTATTCAAAAACTTTTATCTTCTTCGTGACGCCAGCGATAGCGAAAAACTCGCCGTCCTTATCGAACTCAATACTGGACACAATACTAGAACCAGTAAACAGATCGCTAGCGTAGCAAAGAGTGGCCAAAGGTCTCAAACTGCTAAATGTGGTGAACTTGTTTAAAGTATCGCTAAACTCGTGCAGACCATCAATAGAGGTGTCGTCATCTGATGAGGACAGGATCAAACTTTTAGCTCTTGTGGTAAAATAGCACTGCTCGAGATCTTCGAATTGAAAGTGCATTTTCTTTCTTCGGTTAGTGAGTGAGGATAACAGCCACGGTTCGCGCCACTCATTGGCCGACAGAGTGTTCTTATTGAAACTGGGAATCTCGGCGGAGGCGCTGCTACTGATGGGCTCGGGCGACGGCCACACTTCCCGGTCGAACACCGAACTCGAGTCCGCGTTATTGCCGTTCTCTTGAACGCTGTTCTGATGGCAGATGTTAACCGCTTCGGATGTGATCAACTCGTCCACTCGTCGGCTGTCCTCTTCGATGAGACGGATTTCGCGCATCAGTTGATCCAACTGTTCCTGTTTGTGTTTTCGCACTTGCAATAGAAATTCCTTAAGCAATTCGTTTTGAAGTGCGCGACAGCTCTAAATAGCGACCAAATAAATAGAGATTAAAAAAATTCAATTTTTTCACATTTGTTATTTACAATTTCAAGTTCGGTTTTTCGTTGAGCTAATGATTCCAACATCATATTGACGTCAGCCAAACCTAATTGACCAGATTTCTGAACTAACAGTTCTTGTAGTTCAGTCATTTCTCTTGGATTCTTAATTGTGCAAAACAATTCGCATTAATAGATATATAATAAGATGGAAATTGTTGGCTCACATTTTTTCCCGCATCTATTTTTTTCTGCAAAACTATTTTGTGATGTTTGGCTATGAGTTCGTTTACTAAATCAATCGATAAACAATTTCGATTAAAGCATACTTTAATTTAGTTTTAAAAATTAATTGTTAATTTAAAATGAATTAATCAAATTAAGAGTGCATTATTCTAACTTACAGTGAATAGAGTGCACACTATTTTAATGCTTAGCACAAAAATTAAATCAACAAAATTAAGGAAATAAAAATTATAATTACGCAAAAAATTAGGAAAAACTTGTTCGACAACAAAATTGCATTTCGGGCACCGATTGTTGCGCTCGAGACTCATTGATATGCATTTAAAGCTATAAATTGTGAGAAATTATGAAACAAATGAGATGAAAATGGTTGGATCGCAACGATTGGGTGACTCACCAGAAAGTGTGTCCACATTTGGTCACCTGTGCCTCTTCGATGATCTCGAAGCAGATCGGACTGAATCGCCACAAACAAAAACAATTATGTGTCAACTATTACTCGCCATAAATAGCGGTCAAATATATAATTACCACAAGAAGTCGTTGCTCTTGTCTTCGAAGGAAGCGCTGACACCACTCAACACGAGAGGATGCGGTCGTTTGCGCTTAATTCGATTCAAATCCATTGCGGATAACGTTGTGATGATTTCGCAAATATAAAGAAAACGCTTATGTCTTCACTTAAATAATGCGAAACAAACAAAAAAATAGCGAGCGATGAGAATAGCGGCGATTAATGGTATTCATGACAGTTAACTAACGGCCAGACAGGCGAATACGCGACCGCACTCACGATCGCCACACAATTACATAGCGCTCAACAATGCCTAACAATGCGTGCGAACAATGGGTTAACATTTCAAACTCGCATAACAGGCAAAAACAAAAGTAGGCCTGAAATCGCTGTTTGCGACGCAACGATAGCGTCACTACTCGTGGCTCGCGTTCAGCGATAAGCATGTTATGCAAGAAAGCGCGAGACGTTTCGCTTTCTATAGACTCGCATTGTTTACTGTGACGGCGCGAGCAGTTATGTCGCGATTTGGATCATATTTTAATTGCGAATATATTTTTTATTTTAAAATGACTAAATCAAAATATGTTTTCAATAAATTAGGGCATAAGTCTGTTATGACAGCAATTGTTTAGTTTTTAAAATTGAAATCTTTTGCGATATTTGGGTATTTATTTTTTTAAATTCTTTTAAATTAAACTTTAAAAACTTTAAAACGTGTATTTATTTATATTTTTTTGGCGCCATATTTCTATTTTAAAGTTAATTTTAACAATTATTTTTAAAATTTTAAACACCAATGAATAATAAAATAATTTTATTATCAATTATTGACTTTTTCTTTAACACTAATGAAGATTACTTTATCAAAATGTTATAAAATGCAATTTAATATATGTTATGTTATTAAATGGAAAATTAGTGTTATTTATTTTTAAAATTTTCATTATTTAATTTATTTTCGCTTATTTTATCGATCATACAAATTGAATTGTCATCAAAATTGTTAACATACGTAAAAAAAACATTTAAGAAAATTTTTAATACTTTTTTGTTTGTCGGGAATTGAGTCCCGAAAAATCCAATACTCGCTCAATTTAAATGTCTTTACGAAATATTTTTTGTAATAATTTTATTTAAAATCACTGCAAAAATAATAGCTTTAAACAGAAAATATGGATATCGAGGCGTTTGAGTTGGAAGCGAGACAAACGGCGATCAAACACGTGTCGAATATGCTTCAGAGGGCCGACCAGTTGGAGAAAGTGGAGCTTTACAAACGTAAGGTCATCAGGAAAAAGGTATTGCTATCGCATCTCATCATTCATATCATTCCTATTTATTCATAACGAATCGCATTAATGAATGGCATTTGTGTGAGGCAGACATCGGTGGAGGGAATGCTGAAGACGGCGATGCAGACACAGTTGGACGGCGTGAGGACCGGACACATACATCTGCAGACGTCGCTCAAAGACATTCAGGACATTAAAAAGACGCTCAAAGAGATTGAGGAGACGTTTCCGGCGGTTCCGAATCTGGTGGAGAAGTTGAAGCAAGTGAGGGAGGAGTCGATGAAACACAGCCAATACGGGGCGGCGATGGAGAACCTGAAGCACATCTTCAACGTTCCCGAAACGGTGCAGAAGACCCGCGACTGCATTGCGGACGCGAAGCTCCTTCAGGCCCACCAATACCTGACTGATCTCGAAAACTCGAGGGACGACCTGCTGTTCGAGTTGCACCGATTACCGGCGACCAGCACTGCCGACAAGAATATGCTCAAACATTATTACTCCGAAGTGGAAAAGCTGTCCGAAGAGTTGGGTAAACAGCTTTGGCTTATCATAAGACTAACGCTGAATTCGGTGCGAAAAGAGCCGTCAGTTATTGTGACCGCTTTGAGAATAATCGAAAGGGAAGAGAAAGCGGACGCCATCGCTATGAAGCGATACGACACCACCGGATTCATGCCTCAGGGAAGACCGAAACAGTGGAAGAAGCGAGTGTTCGAGATTCTCGAGGAAGCGGTTTCCGAGCGGATCGCCGGAAATCAGTTCCACGAGCGATACCAGAACAAGATGTGGCTCGTCCTCCATCTGGAGGTCACGCGTCAATTGATTTTAGAGGATTTAAAAGTCGTGAAAAACGCTTGCGTTCCCTGCTTTCCTGCGCACTACGAGATCGTCAACGAAATGCTTCACCTCTACCATCGGTGTCTTAGTTCGCATTTGCAGGAATTGGCGAATCAACTGGAAGGCAACGAATACGTCACTATTTTGAATTGGGTTCAGGCATACGACGGACCCGAACTAATGGCTAATCCAGCCCTCAATTTCGACATCCAAAGCGAAGGACTTCCGCCGCTTCTGCCCAAATCAGTTGTCGATGATTTGACGAATAAATATTTAGCCACAGTTGAAAAGAACTATAAAGAATGGTTAAGCAATACTATTGCCAGAGAAGTGAAAGATTGGAGCGGTAATAATCCTCCAGAAGCCGATGATTCTCGTCATTATCAAACAACAACGCCGGTTATAGTGTTTCAAATGATTGATCAGCACGTAAGTCATGTACTAATTTATAAATTGGTAAACATGTTTAAATAATAAAAATGTTAATTATAGCTTCAAGTGGCGCGTACTGTGAACAGAAATTTAGTCAATAGAGTATTAATAATAAGTATGGATCACTTATCGGCGTTTGCCAAACAATATAAAGACGCCGTTAGCAGATATTCAAAATCTCATTTTGAAAATCGTGGACAGTTTTTCACTCCAAATATGGTATTTTATGAGAAAAAAACTATACAGTATATCATTTATTAGAATGATTAACGAAATTTTGTTTATAGATAGCAATCACGAACAATTGTTCGAGTTTTATCGATATCGCCCTCAAATTTCGTCAGGAATATCGAAATGATAACAGTCAAACTGATGCGGAGGCGGAAAAGGTTTTCGAAAATGTTGTCAACTCGTTTGAAAAATTAAAAGAAGAGAGGTATCACATTCAGAAAAGATTCGTTTATAAAAAGGTTTACTTTGGGTTTTTATGTTTTCAAGTATTGGTTATTTGCTGTTCGAGCTATTTTTGGATATCGATCGCGAAATGATGAAAGTTGGATCCGTTGAATGGTTTGACGGGAAAATCAGTGTTGTCGAAAATATTTGCCTCACTCTTGAAGACTATTTTCATGATTACGAATATTTGAAAGAGAAAAATTCTGATAGACTTAAATTATTACTTCAAAATAGATTGTCTAAAGGATATATAACCGCAATTTTGCAAAAGTAAACTGTGTTATCAGAATTAGTATTTTCAAT
>JAQIYA010000469.1:0-20186 GCA_034699355.1 Microtritia minima
TTATCTAAATTTTGTAAGCAGTGATTTTTAAGAGTATGAAAATCAATTATGTTTTTATCAATATTAAGCGCTACATAACCATTGGGGAATAAAATTTAGACTAAAATTAAAACGTAATTAATGAATTAAATAAACATTGATTGTTATTGTTTTGAGTCTTAATATGATCGTTAAGATGTCTTAGTCATATTCAATCATTGATTTGATATTAAATATCTGTGATAACCACGATGTCAGGGTCTAAAGAAGAAGAAGTCAGAAAACGTATTGGCAGCTTCTATGAAAATAATCGTGACATGTCAACATCAGAAATTGTTCGTCACTTTTCTAAGGAAAATATTTGCAAAAATACTGTTTTAAACTCTTTAAAACGTGCTAAAAATGGTGTTGGCTTTCAGCGACAATCAGGATCTGGTCTACACCACGCTGTAGATCAGAAAACTAAAGATAAAATTATTGAATTCGCTGTGAATGAAGTTGGCTTAAGTTACCGAAAGATCGGTAGAAAATTTAATCGAGACCATAAGACCATCAAATCTATTTTATCAGAAGCAGGTGTGAAGAGATTAAAGCGAATAAAATGTCCAAAAGTCAACGAAAAGCAAAGTTTAAGACAAAAAAAATGTCTTTCGAAATTAAGAAGATCTCTATTCAAACCTTCGAACAAACTTGAAATCATTATGGATGACGAAAGTTACTTTACTGTTGATGGCACCGACAACTATTTGAATGATTTTTATTATTCACATGAGTGTCTTGAAGTGCCAGAAGAAGTTAAATATCGGGCAGTATCTAAATACCCGAAGAAAGTTATGGTTTGGATAGCCATGAGTTCGAAAGGCTTTTCCAAACCATATATTGTTCCATCAGGTAATGCCGTCAACGCAGATGTTTACATCAAAAAATGTTTGACCAAATTGAAAGATTTCATTGATATACATCATAATGACGGCAAATACGTGTTTTGGCCCGATCTGGCGAGTTCTCATTACGCTAGAGACACAGTTGCTATTTATGAAGCTGTTGGCATCAAATTTGTGCCCAAAGATATAAACCCGCCGAATGTCCCACAATTGAGACCTATTGAGAATTTTTGGGCATATTTAAAACGAAAAGTGTATGAGGGAAACTGGACATGTGATACACACGAAGAATTAAAAGAAAGAATCAAAGATATAATACGAAAAACACCGAAAAACTACTGCCAGACAGCTATGAAACGTCTTAAGACAAAGATTCGATCTGCCGCTGATAAGGGCGTACTATCTGTGATTAACTAACTTTGATTTATTCTATATTAAATGCTTTATAATTGATAAACTTTTTGTATCATTATATCTATTTGTTAATTTTTTATAAATAAAAAACAATTGGTCTAAATTTTATTCCCCAGTGGTTATAATTTAAATGTATTGGTATTAAAATTAAAATTACTATTTAAATAATTAATTAACCAATAAATGTTTTACAGTAAACAAAATGTTTTCTCTGTCATAATACAAAATTATTTGTATTATAATTTGGAAAAAAGCTAAAATAGTTTCACTCATATTACCGGACTGTTGGTCACACTATAAGTGACAGCACGTGTATTAATAATTTCATAATTTACAGTTATGTGAATCATATTTTGAAACAAATGCCAAAATCAAAATTAAATGCTCGTAATTTTGCTCATAAATCGATGTTCAACTCAATTAGTGATCGAAATCAACGACTGATTAATATAACTAAAACTAATCAATCAAAAAAGGATTGCTTAAAACTTTCGCTTTCAATAATTTGATGAGCATTTGTTTGCTAAACAGTCTAAACGTTTTGCAATTTCAAATTAGCAACAAATAATGTTACAATTAAGTTGGTCTGATGTGATGTTTATAATTGTTGATGAATTGCTTTTCGATAGGACTGGTTCGACGTGACGGACAGCGATGGAAATACGAGCGAAAGGTTTGTGTTTCTCTTCAGAGGAAGAATGTTTATAACGGACGCCAAAACCAATGGCGGCGAACAGCGATCGTATGATTTGAAGAAAATAGTCAAAGTATGCCAATTATTTTATAACTTTTAAAAAAATAAAACGCGAAATATTCTCCAACAAACAGCTACAAGACGTGCAGATCTCGAACTTAGACGATCGCACTCTCGTGTTGGACACTAGTGACCCGAATCAGAGCGGTTTTCCGATGCGAATGCGCGCCAAATCGGTGGAACAGAGCGAGTTGTGGTTCAATGAATTGAGTGGTTTGAATCATGAGAGTAATGAGAGCTATCTTTTTTTTTAATTAATATATTTGATATTTTTATTCTATAATTATTATTTATTTGTATGTCCAACAAAACAGATGTGGACGAAGAGCATGAGGCTATTTTGGAGGAGTTAAAGTCGAGATTTTCGAGTGTACCGAAAGAGCTCGACAACGGATCCATTAAGAAATCGCGTTCCGCTGAGTCGACGAAGGATACGATTTCGACTGCGGACGAAAAAAGCGCCGCAATTGTGAGCTCAGTGGGGCATACAATTGCCGACGACTACTCCGAGACCAGACGGAGTGAGGCCGACGCCAAAGCGGAAGTTCTCGAGGATGTCGAGGCTAACGAGGAGATGACCACAGCTATTACCGAAACACTACGATCCGGATCTTTGACTTCAGTCGAAGGTAAATCAGTGAAGCCGTAATCAAACCTTTAGAATAACTGCACTGTAATTAATTGCCTAATACTGCTCACAATTAATAACTGGCGACCAATTTTGCCTCTCATAACGATAACAAAATTCCATAAATATAATAAATTCATTCCTTAATTAGATATAATCATAATAGTATTTTTAAATCTTTGCCTTAAGAATGATTTTTAAATAATTCTTTATTGAATGGTAAGCATTATTGTTGTATAAGGTTTTCATATCAGGTAATGTTTAACTCTTGAAATGAAGTAAAGAGAAGTCTAGTTTTGTTTTCATATTTTGTGTAAAATGCAAAATGTATTTAAATATTGTTAAAAAACAATTAGCCTTAATTGCCTGAAGAGACAGTGAGTTTAAAACTTTTATCTTATTGAATGAACAACTTATTGAAAAGCAAAAGCGGGCAGAACTGGTCGCCCGCTATGAACAGTCTGGCAAACGAGTATAAGGCAAAGATTTCGAAATGTTTTATGATAATGTCTGTTCCACTCAGAGTTGCAATCAATCACCATCGAAGATGACTCTTTTTACTTCACAGCCTCGTCCGAAACGACCGACGCCACCACAAACAAACCGAAATTCAGCAAAACGCTGAAACCATTGTCGGAAATCGGTGAGCATTTCTCGTGCGATGCGTTAATAAACTTAATAAAATCTGAACTACAGAGGGAGAAACGGCTACGCTTGAGTGCGAAATCGCCGGTACGCCGGTTTCTACCGTGAAATGGCTTAAGGATAATAAAATTATTACGATCGGCGATCGCATTCAGACTTACTCGTCCGGCAATAAATATTATTTAGTTATTAAAGATATAAGCATGAATGACTCCGGACTTTATTCAGTGGCGGCCACTAATCTTCAGGGAAGCGCGTCGTCGAGCGCTATCGTTGATGTTAAATCAAGTGAGTGTGCAATTTATTTGTTCCCCGAATTTATTTATTTATTATTTTGCTTGAATTGAAGGCATTACTGTTGGCAAAAGTGATTCCCGGCCGACCAGTCCCGGCGGTTCGATTCTTCCTCATCCGCCAAAATTTAAAGTCAAACTGAAAGACACTGAACTAATGGAGGGCACGACTGTTCGATTCGAGATGGTTGTCCGCGGACTACCCATTCCTTCGGTTACTTTGTTAGTCTTTTGTCGTTTATATTTTCTATTTAAAAATATTAAAATCGTTGCTTATTCTCCACTCTCACAGCTATAAAGACGACAAAGTATTAAAGCCAGACGATCGCGTCCGCATTTTGTACGAATCGAAAGAAGTTTTCGAGCTTATGATTGATCACATTAGGCCTGAAGACGCGGGAGTTTACAAATGTGTGGCCGTCAACAATTTAGGAAGTGATTCGACGACTGGCAAAATAACTATTTCAAGTGAGTTACCAAACATAGAAATGTGCTTTTCTATCTTGTATGTTAACATATATTATTTTGTCTCAATTTTCATCAATTTTATAAAAAAAATTTTATAATTATGTTTTTTTTAATGTACTCTTTATTTATCTTATGAATACTAAATTGTGTTCTAACTGCTCATTTGTTTATAGAGGACAAACTATTATTCTTCGGATTAGACGAAGTGTCGGACACAATAGATAAACGGCCTCCGAGTCCGCGATCGCGATCACCGCTCTTCAAATGGTTTAAAGACGGCAAAGAATTCGAGGCAAGCGAACGATTTCAGGTTCAGTTTGACGACCAGGAAGACACGATAGCGCTCATCTTTCAACACGTCAAGCCAGAAGACGCCGGTCTCTACACGTGTGTGGCGTCCACCAGCAGTGGCCGAATATCGTGCAGCGCTGAGTTGACAGTCCAGGGTATGATCAACAAACTGGTCAGAGATCCTGAACCGCCATCCATAAGGCTAGATATGGCCGACGTCGAGGTGAATGAGGGCGCGTCGGCTATGCTTGAGGCGAAAATTGGCGGTTTTCCCCGATCGAGGATCACGTGGTATTTTGAGGACACTATTATCGAGTCGGGCGGCAGATATAAGTTTCTGTACGAAGACGAGGAAAGCTATACGCTTGTGATAAAGAACGTGAGAAAAGAAGACGCGGGAAAATATAGAGTGATTGCCGTCAATGATTTGGGAAAAGCCGAAACGGGCGCCAAACTTACGGTCACGTGTCCGCCAAAACTCAAACAGAAAATGAAAAATCTGGCTGTGATGACCGACGGCACTCTCAAGCTTGAGGTCGAGGTCGAGGCTATTCCCCTGCCAAACGTTAAATGGTATAAAGACGGTCAAGAATTAACGGCAGACACTAGAGTCAAGTTTGAGCACGAACTCGACAATGTTTACGATCTTGTCATAGAAAAGGTTAAATTAGAAGACGCCGGAAATTATTCGTGTGTTGTCACCAATGAAATTGGACAGCAAACCGGATTTAGCGTTGTTATCGTCAATGGTATGCCAGAATGAGATGTTTTAACTTGAATTTTGATGTAATAATGTTTGTAAAAAATTATATATAGCTCCACCAGTTTTTCTTAATAAACTCGAAAGTGTTGAGGCAGCCGAAGGCGAAACGGTTGAGATGTTGGTTAAGGTGGCCGGTTATCCAAAGCCGAACATTAAATTCACCAAAGATGGCAAACCAGTGAAAGAGGACGGTTCGAGAGTGAAAATCATCGAAGAATGTAACGGAACGTTCAGACTTGTCATCAACAAAGTGAACTCGTCTGATGTCGGCAATTATTCGGCCGTGGCTTCGAACGAATTCGGCGAATCGAAATCGGACGGCGATTTGAGCCTCAAACTGTGCAAACCGTACTTCACGAAAAAATTGCTGCCCGAATACGAGGACAAAGTGGACGACGAAATGATTGAGTTTAACGTTAGAGTGGAGGGTTCGCCCAAACCAAAGATAAAGTGGATGCACGAGAGCGCGGTCATCACCCAAGAGGATGGCTTCGAGTTTGAGTCCGACGAAGCGAGTGGCAGTTATACGCTCAGAATTCCGCGCATTTGTGCCAACAATGCCGGCAAATATACGTGTGAAGCCGTAAACTCTGAGGGAAAGGCTCAGACTAGCGGTAACTTTAGGGTGAACTCTAAGCCCAGATTTGTGAGGAAACTCGAGAGCATTAGCGTTGGAGAGGGAGAAGAGGTGCGCTTTAATGTGGTCGTCACCGGTTCGCTGTCTCCCAAAGTTAAATGGTTTAAAGATGGCGAGCAAATCAAAATCGGTGACAAGCGCTACAAATTATACGAAGAAGATTCTGCCAGTTTTACGCTTATCATCGGAAGCGCTGACGGCGAACACGCCGGCAATTACACCGTCGAAGCGGAAAATGTTTTTGGAAAATGCAGTTCAGACGCAAAGCTAGAGGTGTCTCAAAAGCCGATATTCACAAAAGTCTTAAGCGATACGTTTGCGATTGAGCGCGAATCGAACATCGAGTTTATAGTCAAAACCGATTCGCAATTGAGTAAACCAATCATTAAGTGGTATATCGACGAACAGGAGATTAAAGAGAGCGACAAAAGATTCAAACTAATAGCTGACGAAGAATTGGATACTTATAAGTTGATAATCAAATCGGCCACCGATGACGTTGTCGGCAGATATAAGTGCACGGCTGCCAACACTTACGGCATTTCCGAGACGAGCGCCAAGTTTAACATTTTAACAAAACCAAAGTTTATTAAAGGTTTGGAAGACATCGTCACAACAGAGGGCGAAACGGTGTCGATGACTGTTAAAGTGAAAGGCGATCCCAAGCCTGAGGTGAGGTTTTTTAAGGACGGCAAAGACGTGAGCGCTGAGGCCACCATTATTATCAAACACGAAATCGATGACGAATATATTCTAGAAATTGAAAACATTCGCATTGTTATGAGCGGCCAATACAAGTGCCATATCGTCAACAAAGCCGGCGAAGCGTTTAGCGAAGGAAAAGTTGTCGTCAATAGTAAACCGAAAATAGTCAAAGATCTCGAAGATCAGGACTCCGGAATCAACGAGAACATAGTGCTGGAAGTGGTCGTCACCGGCAATCCAACGCCAGAAATAACTTGGTTTAAAGATGGAAAGAAAGTGGGCGGCACTGAAAGAATCACAATGGATGTGCGCGAAGAGATCTACAGACTCAAAGTGGATAACGTTAAAGTGGAAGATTCTGGCGTTTATAAATGCAAAGTATCGAATAAAGTGGGAGAAGTCATGTCGAGAGAGGCAGAGCTGAGAGTGAATGGAGACTCGAACGGCAAAACAGGTGCGCCTGTGTTTACCAAACATATTCACGACGCGTTAGGCGTGACTGGAGATGAGGCCAAGTTCGAGGTGACAGTTGACGGAACGCCCGCTCCAACGGTGGTGTGGAGTAAAGACGGCGAACGCCTGCAAGACGGCAATCGAATCAAAATTAAAGACGAAGACAATGCGCACACTTTGATCATTAAGGATCTGCTTCTTGACGATAGCGGCGATATTGTGTGCAGCGCTAAGAACAGCAAAGGCGAGGCAAATGAGAGCGCAGTGTTAACTGTAAAAGGTATTCGGATTTTAACTTTTACAGCAATTTAAGATTATTAAGGTGTTGTTTTTGTATCGCGTTTAGAACCCGAGTCGCCCTCAATTCGCGGTCTGTCCGATATTGCAGTCGTTGAAGATGAGTGCGGAAAACTGGAGGCAACTGTGACTGGACTTCCGAAGCCCATAGTGACGTGGTATAAGGATGACGACGAAGTGGACTCGAGTCTGCTCTCGCACGAGCCTAATAGCGATCAGTATGTGTTAGCCATTAAAAAGGTGACCGAAGACAGTACCGGAAAATATATCTGCAATGCCTCGAACGTTGCGGGTGAGGCTCAACAGTCGGCTGAGATAACGATTTGCGGAAAAAAGCCGCGATTTGTTCGCGAATTGGAAGAGGATATAGTGATGTCGGTCGAGAAGTCTGATATGGGAAGACTGAAGTTGGGTCAGAACGCAGTGTTTGAGGCAGAAATTGTTGGAATACCAAAACCGAAAATTTCGTGGTTTAGAAACGGTGTCGAAATGTTTCCGAACGAACGAATCACTATCACTAATATCGATGACGATTACAAGATGGAGATCAAGTCAGTGGTTCGCGAAGACGTGGCTCAGTATGTCTGCAAAGCGGCCAATCGTTACGGCGAGACCAGCAGTATATGTTTGCTGAAATTTCTCGACGAAATACAGGCGCCTATATTTAAGAAGAAATTACCTGAAAATGTTGAGATCGAAGAGGGAACTCAACTCAGTTTGATGGCCAAAGTGGACGGCGAACCGATGCCGTCGACAAAGTGGACGAAAGACGATCTTCCCATCACTCAGTCCGACAGAGTCAAAATTATATCGAGAGGTGACGGAACTGCTGGACTGGTTATCGACGAAACAACACCTGAAGATAAGGGAACATATGTGCTCATAGCCAGCAATTTAGATGGTCATATCAGCTGCTCATCGCAAGTCACTGTTCTGCCCCCACAAAGAGCGGCCACAATTCAAAAGCAATTACCTTCTAGTGTTAAAGTAGAAGAGGGAAAGCCTTTGAGTTTGGCGGCCAAAGTTGATGGCGAACCGATGCCTGAGATTCAATGGTTAAAAGACGGAATTCCTATACAGCCCTCAGATCGAGTTATCATTGAGACAAAGCCAGACGGAAGTGCTTCGCTCTTAATTGATAGCGCTAAGGGTTCCGATGCTGGCGTTTATACAATAAAAGCCGAAAATTCTGCGGGACCTGTAAGCTCGTCAAGTGATGTCAAGGTGTCCTCCGCTCTAATTCCACCCGCTATAACAATAAAATTGCCCGAAAGTATACAAATCGAAGAGGGAGAGGCATTAAATTTGGTGGCAAAAGTTGAGGGACAGCCGACGCCGGAGATTAAATGGTCGAAAGACAACAAACCTGTTAAAGCTTCTGATGTCGTAAAGATTGTGTCCAAACCCGACGGAACGGTCACGTTGAGCATCGATTCTGCAAAAGCAAAAGATGCGGGAAAATACTCGATTACAGCGAGTAATCCTATCTCAACGGCGAGCTCTTCGAGTGCAGTACAAGTTATTTCGCCTCAAATTTCAACTATTTTTATTATAACATTGCCTGAATTTATCGAAGTAATCGAAGGCAAGTCATTAAATTTAATGGCAAAAATTGAGTGCAAACCACCGCTTCCTGAAGTTCAATGGACTAAGGATGGCATTCCAATAGAGCCAACAAAAGATTTGATTATCGAAACAAAACCAGACGGAACTCTATCTCTAAGTATCGACAGCGCCAGACCGGAAGACGCGGGACAGTACACGATTGTCGCCACATCTCCTTCCGGTGTAGCGAAGACTTCGAGTGAAGTTGATGTTCGAAAAGTTGCCCCAAAGATACCAGTATTTGAGAAAAGCTTACCTGATTCTGTTAAGGTTATAGAAGGACAGCCACTAAGTCTAACAGCAAAACTTGACGGCGAGTCTATGCCTGCGATTCAATGGCTTAAAGACGGTATTCCCATAAAGCCTTCTGATAGAGTTATTATTGAGACCAAACCCGATGGAAGTGTTTCGCTGTCAATCGATAGCGCGAAAGGTTCTGACGCTGGGGTTTATACTATCAAAGCTGTGAATTCCTTGGGAGAGATAAGCTCTTCCAGTGGTGTAGAGGTGTCTTCTGGTCAATCGGCACCCGTTATAACACAAAAATTGCCAGAGATTTTAAAAATAGAAGAGGGAAAGCCATTAAATTTAGTGGCAAAAGTTGAGGGACAGCCGACGCCTGAGATTAAATGGTCGAAAGACAATAAACCTATCAAAGCTTCTGATGGCGTGAAGATTGAGTCCAAACCCGACGGAACGGTCTCGTTGAGCATCGATTCGACAAAACTAAAAGACGCGGGAAAATACGTGATTACAGCGAGTAATCCTATATCAACGGCGAGCTCTACGAGTGCAGTTCAAATTATTTCACCTCAAACTGCCACTATTTTTACCAAAAAATTGCCTGATTTTATCGAAGTAATCGAAGGCAAGCCATTAAATTTGATCGCCAAAGTTGAGTCTAAACCACTTCCAACTATTCAATGGACTAAGAATGGCGTTCCAATCAAACCAACAAAGGATGTAATAATCGAGACTAAACCAGACGGTACTCTATCGCTAAGTATTGATAGCGCCCGACCAGAAGACGCGGGACAGTACGCCATTGTTGCCAAATCTCCGACCGGGGAAGTGACGTCTTCGAGTGATGTGGACGTTCTACGAGTTGGCCAAAAGAGACCGGTAATCGAGAAGGGATTACCGGATTCTATTAACGTTGTTGAAGGACAGCCTTTGAAATTAACGGTTAAAGTGGACGGCGAGCCATTGCCAGAGATTCAATGGTTTAAAGATGGAATTCCAATACTGCCATCAGATAGAGTTGTGATCGAGACAAAGCCAGATGGAAGTGCTTCGCTGTTAATTGATAGCGCCAAAGGTTCTGACGCTGGCGTTTATACATTTAAAGCGGTAAATTCTGCGGGACAGACAAGCTCGTCCAGTGATGTTAAGGTATCTTCTGGTCAAATGCCGCCCGTTATAACGAAAAAATTACCCGAAAGTATACAAATCGAAGAGGGAGAGGCTTTAAATTTGGTGGCGAAAGTTGAGGGACAGCCGACGCCGGAGATTAAATGGTCGAAAGACAACAAACCTGTTAAAACGTCTGATGGCGTGAAGATTGAGTCCAAACCTGACGGAACGGTCTCGTTGAGCATCGATTCGGCAAAACTAAAAGACGCGGGAAAATACGTGATTACTGCAAGTAATCCTATATCAACGGCGAGCTCTTCGAGTTCAGTACAAGTTATTTCACCTCAAACTGCCATCATTTTTACCAGAAAATTGCCTGATTTTATCGAAGTAATCGAAGGCAAGCCATTAAATTTGATCGCCAAAGTTGAGTCTAAACCACTTCCAGAAATTCAATGGACTAAGAATGGCGTTCCAATCAAACTAACAAAGGATGTAATAATCGAGACTAAACCAGACGGAACTCTATCGCTAAGCATTGACAGCGCTAAACCAGAAGACGCGGGACAGTACGCCATTGTTGCCAAATCTCCGTCCGGTGTGGCGAAGAGTTCAAGCGATGTGGACGTTCTAAAAGTTGGCCAAAGGAAGCCATCATTTGAGATAGATTTGCCCGATTCTGTTAACGTTGTTGAAGGACAGCCATTAAAATTAACGGCTAAAGTTGTCTGTCAAACAATACCTGAGATTCAATGGTTTAAAGATGGAATTCCTATACAATCTTCAGATCGAGTTATTATAGAGACCAATCCGGACGGAAGTCTATCAATAAGTATTGATTGCGCCAAATTATCAGACTCTGGAAAGTACGCCATTTTCGCCAAATCTCCGTTCGGCGAAGTGAGCACTTCGAGTGCTGTCAATGTTCGTAAAGTAGACCATAAGAGGCCCGTATTCGAGAAGGACTTACCCGACTCTGTCAACGTGGTTGAGGGACAGCCGTTGACATTATCGGCCAGAGTTGATGGCAAACCATTTCCTGAGATTCATTGGTTTAAAGATGGAATTTCTCTGCAATCTTCAGATCGAGTTATCGTTGAGACCAAACCAGATGGCACTCTATTGTTGAGCATAGATAGCACTAAGTTATCGGACGCCGGCGTGTACGCCATTTTCGCCAAATCTCCGTTCGGCGAAGTGACCACTTCGTGCGACGTCAACGTGCGAAAGGCTGGCCCAAAGAAGTCCGCATTCGAAAAGGAATTACCAGATTCTGTTAGCGTTGTCGAAGGACAGCCACTGAGGTTAACGGCCAAAGTTGATGGCAAGCTGTACACCGAAATTCAATGGTTTAAAAACGGAATTCCTATACAAGCCTCGGATAGAGTTCAGATCGAAGCCAAACCAGACGGAACTCTATCCCTAAGTATCGGTAGCGCCGAACTGTCCGACTCTGGACAGTACTCGATTGTTGCTAAATCTGCTACCGATGAGGCCACGACATGCAGTGGAGTTGAAGTTCGAAAGGCCGACCAAAGGAGACCCGTATTCGAGAAGGACTTACCTGATTCTGTTAACGTGGTTGAGGGACAACCATTGAAATTGGCGGCCAAAGTTGGCGGCCAACCATTTCCTACGATTCAGTGGTTTAAGGATGGAGTTTCTCTCCAATCTTCTGATCGAATTAATATCGAGACCAAACCCGACGGAACTCTTTTGCTGAGCACCGATAGCGCCAAACTATCGGACTCCGGAAAGTACGCCATTTTCGCCAAATTTCCGTTCGGTGAGGCCACTACTTTGAGTTTGGTGGACGTTGAAAAGGCTGCCCAAAAGAGACAGATAATCGCGGACTTACCCGATCGGCCGCGAATCACTCGAATGACTGACTACGAACTGACGCTCGCATGGCATCCATCGATTTCGATTCAGCCCAGAATTCCAGTCACTTACATACTCGAAATGCGTAGACTACCCGACGGAGAGTGGATCGCCTACCGAACCGGTATTACTTTCGCAGCTTATGTACTATTTAGAAATTATAAGACACACAATTATAGTTTTTTTTGTTGATAAAATACAACACTTTTGAATAGGCATTAAGGATTCTCAGTGCGACGTTCGTAATCTGAGTTTCGGTCAGGATTACAGTTTCAGAATTCGAGTGGAAAACAAATTCGGAATCAGCGATCCCTCGCCGCACGTGACGGCCTACCGAAGTCGGCTTCACTCGCCTCCGCCGCCCGTGCAGACCAAACCTAAAGACTACGAACTGCTGCACAAACCGCTAGACTTGCACCGTATGTGATAACTGTAAAACTTTTTGCGCAATCCGTTTGACTTATTCCCTGTTGATTGATCTGTAAAGCATCGCCGCCTCGATTTTTGCGTCAGGAAGAGGAGACTATGTACGCGATTCGCGGCCAGCCATTCACGATCGAATTCTGGGTGTACGCTCATCCCGATCCCACCATCGCCTGGTCTTTTCAGGGCGAAAAGGTTTGCAGATTACGAAACCGCGACACCTATTTTTAGACGCCTGTCTCGCGACGTGCGCGATAAAATTGCGTTAACTAATCTTAATTATGTTTAGATTCAAATGGGAGGAAAGTACGACTCGCTGCAAGACAGGAACGGACAGATTTGTTTGTTTATCACTCGAATGACTGAGAGCGATGTGGGTTTTTACAGCTGCGAGGCAACCAACGAACACGGAGACGCGAGAAAGCAGATTAAAGTGCTAATTGCGGGTAATATTATTGTCATATCTCTTTATGAATAATACCGTACGTGATTCTGTTATAAACTTGTCGGCCCAAAGTGCTAACTTTACAAAATAATAACTTATAGACACTTTGAAATAAACTAAATATTGTGTAAAGCGAAAGCATTTTGCCATTTCAACGCTTTTTTCTGTATATTATTTTAAGTCTAAACGCAAATCTAATCAAAACTTACCAAATGTTTTGGCAATTAATTTTAGTAATTTAATTTGAGATTATTTATTTTTGAAATAAAATAACAATTTGGGCATTTATTTGTACAGAAACAGAAATTTATAAGAAACAGAAATTAATAATTAATTCTAAACAATAATTAATTAAATTACAGAACCGCCTGTATTCACAAAGCGTTTAGAGGAGACAACAGTGTTCGCCCACCAAAACGCTCGCTTCGAGTGTACCGTAATTGGAGTTCCGGAGCCAAAAGTCAAATGGTTTAAAGATTGGCAACCGCTTTACGAGTCGAATCGCATCAAGATTTTATGGGAGACGCCCGACAGGGCCACGCTTTTCATTAAAGGCGCGATCACGAGAGACTCTGGCCTTTACTCTTGTTCGGCATCTAATATAGCTGGAAGTGCTTCCACGTCAGCGATGCTGCACATCGAGGGTTTGCAGTGCTTTAATTATAAATTACAAATCTTGAATTTCAAATCAATTCTTTCAGAGTCCGAAATCGAATACGATAAATATACGTTCGGTTATCACAAGCTGGTCAAACCGCGAACCAAACCGATCGAAGAGTACTACGACATCGGCGACGAACTGGGACGCGGAACGCAGGGCATCACTTACCACGCGGTCGAGCGAAACACTGGCAAAAGCTATGCGGCAAAGATGATGCACGGAAAGGACAAAACGCGCGAATACATGACCAGCGAGCTCGACATCATGAATCAGCTCGGATACCATTCGCGACTCGTTCGGCTGTGGGACGCTTTCACCGCTACTCCCCATTCGCTCACTCTTGTGACCGATATGTGCGGCGGCGGCGAACTGGTCGAGAATATTCTGCAAAAGGGTTCGCTGACCGAGAACGAAGTGGCCCACTATGTCAGACAGATATTGCAGGGAATCGAGTACATGCACTTCAAGAATATCGCTCACTTCGGTTTGACGGTTAGATTATTAAGAGAAATGATTGACTAGATATTAACAATTTTTATTCGGGTCTATAGATTGGGGATGTGCTCATCGGTCGAGTGAATGGCGATGATATCAAAATTTGCGACTTTGGTTTGGCTCAGAGAGTGATTCCTGGCATTAACTACTATATCGAGTTCGGTCATCCGGAGTTTGTGGCGCCAGAGATTGTGAACAAACAGGCGGCAAGTTATGTGGCCGATAGCTGGTCAGGTAGAGTTCGGATTTGTCAGCTTATATACGAGTTACCAATTTTTGTGTTACTTTCAATTCAGCCGGAATTATCACGTATATCTTACTGACTGGCATTTCGCCCTTTTTGGGTGCCAATGACAGGGAGACTCTTCAGCGATTGCAGGCCCAAAAACTCGATCTCAATCACGAATTACTGACCGAAGTGTCGAACGAGGGCCGAGATTTTCTGTCCAAAATGCTCGAATTTGATCCGTCGCGAAGACTGGACATAAAGGGCGCTCTGCAGCACCCGTGGCTCAAGTTGGCTGACCTGCCGCCACGTGGCGAGCAATTGGGTTGCATCGATAATTTGCGAGATTATCACAAGAGATGGAAAAATTGGGTGCGAATTTAAATTGCAATCATTGTATAGTATATGCTATTCGTTAACTTAATTCGTATTATTTATTCCATCACAGTATGTGAACGCCTCGTGCAAAAGGTATTACCGGCGTCGACCCCTCCACTCGTGCTTCACTCATCCGAGTCGAATGATATACCCGCCCGACGAACAATACACGCCGCGCTCCAGTCCGGAGAGAGAGCCGCGTCGCTCCAAATTTAAGCCGTCAGAGTTTGACGAAACGTTTCAGCAGAAGATTTCGCGCGATTTTGTTGACGCCCATTCAGAGAGCCAGTAAAATCAAATGATTTGCGAAAAATGGATTTTATTTAGCTTTCTTAACGATAATTTTTTCGTTGCTGATTAGATATCAGAGCGGTCCGGACACGTATTTGTTGCAATTGCGTGACACCGACTTTCCAGCCCGTATTCGTCGTTACCTACGAGTTGGCGCTTCGAGGAGTCCAAGTTTGGCGGCCAGTCTGCGAGAGTCTCACTGGGGAGACGCTAATGTGAGCTCAATTATTACATAACATGTAAAATTCAGTAACTTTCAAGTTGTAATATATATGATTTCCACATTTAGATTGGTTACGGGTTTTCACCGCAAGTGGCCGTTCGAGAGCGAAGGCGATTCACCGATATTATGGACGAAGAGATCGGTGACGAAAAGAAGGGAATCGACACGCGAACGACTCCGATGCGTCTGCTGCGCGAAATCGGCACATCGGGTTACGCGCACGAACAGGTCAATCAGATCAGACAGGAGGCGTCCGATCAGCACCGACTCGAGCCGTCGCTCCCAATAATGGTGCCGTTCTTCAGGGAGAAACTCAAGGAAATGGTCATCAGGGAGAACGAGGACGTGGTGTTCAGCTGTTACGCGATCGGAGAGCCGGCGCCCACCTATGCCTGGTTCCGAAATGACGGCATTCTCATCGAAAGCAGTCGCATCGAAGTGAGGCGAACCGGTGAGGGCCGATGCGAACTGAGACTCAGGCCCGCCCGCGCCTACGATGCCGGTCAGTACAAGTGCGTGGCGCGAAACATACACGGATCGGTGGTCTGTCGGGCTCGCCTCAAAATGGGCGAACTGGCCGGACAGCCTGATGCGCCCGAAATCAAGGACGGCTCCGATCGGGAAGTGTTCCTCTGCTGGAGTCCTCCCAAATACGACGGAAACACTCACATTGTTTGCTACAAACTTGAATATCAAAAGGTGAACGACTCCGAGTGGATCACAGTCGCCGACAATATAATGCACGAGTTTTATGTGGTGAAAAATTTGGAGCCCGAGACGAGCTATTATTTTCGCGTTTCGGCCCGAAATAAGTTCGGTTGGAGTGAACCGAGCTTTTTGAGTGAAATCGCAAAGACTCTGTCGGCCGGCAGTTCGGTTAGAATTAAGTTACCGAAGGCCATGATCTACAGGCAAAGTGTGACCGAACGGAGCGGCGATGTTGTGATCTCCGATCGGCCACTAATTCCAGACATTGATTATACCAAAGAGACAAATCCAATTCCATTAGACTCGGTCGAGTACAGCGATTTGTATAGTTTTGTGGCCGAAGTTTCTCGCGGAAGGTTTTCGCTGATTAGCAAAACTTTTGTTAAGAGCGAGAACTCAACTCTGGTGAGCAAAGCGGTTCTGACGCCGAGCGCCGACGAATCGGGAATCGCCAACGAGTACGAGATCATCAAATCGTTAGCTCACGAGCGCATAGTGTCGCTCCATTCGGCCAATTTCGGCAAAACCATCGACATTCTTGTGATGGAGAAACTGTCGGGCATCGATGTGCTCACTTTTCTGGCGCAGCGGCAGAAGTATAGCGAGGAATTAGTTTCGAAAATTATTCATCAGGTGATCGACGCCATCGAGTATCTTCACTTTAGGGGAATCTGCATATTAGAGTTACAGCCGGACAACGTTGTTATGGCCGATCAGCGCCGGCCGGACATCAAACTGTGCGATTTCGCGAACGCACGACAAGTGCCCATCTCTGGAACTAAGGTTTCTATCAGTGCTTCGCCCGAATATGTCGGTAAGTTTGACTTCGATTCAATCGAGTAAATAGACTTTTACATTAAGAGTTGAAACACGTTTTATAAATAATACAAGTTTATACTGATTTGTATAAGACAGCAGACGCGTGTAAGGATTTTAAACTCATAAAGTTAATTGAAAACTAAGTAACGAATTATGTAAATACATTCTAACGCAGAAAGTATGCATCGAGTCTCCACGTAATCTTCATCTTTCATTAATACTCGGACGAAGTTTTTTTAAAATAAGTTTTATGGTTTTCATACATTTCAATCTCTCAGTCGTTTCGGGTTAGGTCTCAGTGTTCAGGTGTAGTTCACCACTTATTATACCCGGACCACCATCTATAGGTTTAGTTCTTTAGTTCTTTTAGGTTAACAAGTTTTTCTTCACTTAAAATTTAAAGCTTTCATTTAGAAATCAATTATCAGCGCAAAATTGTTTACAGTGAAAATTATGGGTTTAAAATCCTTCCATGCATTTGTTGTCTTAAATAAACTTGAGATTATTTTTAAAACGATTCTTTAACCCTTACGTTACAGTTATCCTTTAGTTGATTATTAATGATCAAACATATGTTTTATCGTTAAACACTTTTATGTTAACATTTGTTATTTAAATATTTATATTACTCGAAACTAAATTAACCACAAAAGTATTGCAACGTTAGTCTGAAATTGCAAATAGACTAATCACAATTTTACAGTTATAATTAACTGAATTTAACAAAATCTAAACTAAATTTGTTTCAATTTTAAAGTGATAAAAATTGATTTGCATTGAAATTATTTCAGCGCCCGAACTAATCAAAAAAGAAGAGGTGACGCGCGCGAGTGATGTTTGGTGTGTCGGCGTTTTGACTTACATACTGCTCAGCGGTGTCTCGCCGTTTCGCGGCTCTGACGAGAGCGAAACAGCCGCTAATGTAACATACGTTCGATATATTTTTGATAACATATACCCAGAAGTAACGCAAGAGGCCATCAGATTTGTGATGACACTGTTTAAGCTCACACCTCAGTAAGTATCTTTCAAATTATTTTCTAAACTCAATGAAAAATTCAATGATAATATATAATTGAAAATAATTTTAAAGCAAACGACCCACTATTGACGAGTGTCTTGAAAATAAATGGCTAATTCCTAACGAATTCATGACAAAGCGTCGCGAAACTGCCGTATTTTCTTCGCATAGACTCTCGGAATTTGCGGACGAATTTCATTCTGTAAAAGCAAGTTCAATGCCGACACGACTCGTCAATATAGCGGGAATCGCTCTCATGAGGTGACTATTTAATGTTCCCAAACACTCATTTTGCTCAAACAATGCTCGTCTACACAACAGGTCCGCTTCCCTGGATATGGACACATACGACGAACTCTGATTTGATGGCTTTAATGTTCGGATAATTTGTTAATATCACTGAGGTGAGCAAATTCAAGCTCATTGGCCATTAAAATATTTGTTTTAAATTATAATAATTTTAATAGTGTCTTATATTTATTTCTAGCCGAACATCTGTTTGGAGCCAAAAAATATTGCGATTTTAAGCTCATTGTAAAAAATCAAATAAGTTATTATATAATATCGGATAATAAAAGAATTATTTAAGTTATTTACTAATTGATTAAAAAATTGTTAATTTATCTTTTGTTTAGTGATAATTATACTTTTTTTTGTTGCTGTTTTAAAATAACTTGCACTCAAAATAATAAATTCATCGTTTAATTAAGTTAATCAAAATTTTATCTTTCATTCACAAGGTTTGGGGCAAAATATTTCGAAATTAATTAGCATTTCTAATTTAAATATAGAAAATGATTTTTAAAATTTGTTTTATCACTTATTTTTAATAGCTTTGGGACTCATCCAACTCTACTCAAGGCTTTCAATGTTACGGAAATGAATTCATTATTTTTAGACATAAAAATTTCTTTCTTATTTTGTTGAAGTCTAACAGACTTAGAAAAAAATTGTACAAATAAACGGATCTAAAAAAGTAACATTTGGCGACGCAAACGAATTCATTTAAATGCTATCTTAACGCCAAATGTGTCATTACATGCTCAATATAAGCGAAGTATTTTCAGTAAAGCAAGAGTTTAATTATGAAAATAAAAAAATAATAAATTTTAAGCAGAAAAATCTTTGTAAAAGAAAATTCTAGTTAATCGCTTTAACATTCAAGTATCGTATTATTATTATTATGGCAATTAAATAATATAAATAAATATTCTATACAAATATCGGAATAGATTTCGTAATAAATTATTTCGTAATATATCTTGAATTTCTTGTTTTCTATTTATTTAAACTCGAAATGTACAGACAAAAAATGTTTAATTAAAATTTTAAATAAGAAAGTGAATTAATGATAACAATTATAAAGGTTCAATAAATTATTCTTTTTTCTATACAAAAACATTTCAAGTTTGAATAAATACTGAAATATTGATTAAAATATTATATCAATCGAATTGCATTGCTTCGAATGTAATATAAATTAAAACTATTACTACTATCTATACCTAATATATAGCCGTCGAATTTCTAGATATTCAAAAAGAGGGAGAAATTCGGGAGAAATCGATGGATTTCATGTTATTTTATAAATGACTCAACTCTTTATGATTAGTGACATCTCCACTCAATTATTAATAGTTAATATTAATTATTAACTAATAATAATTATGTAAGATTATGAATATTATTATAGTTAATACATTTAAATAAATTTTGTAAAACTTAAGATTTGCGTTGAGATTAGTTCACTAATTATTAAATATAATGACATTCTTATGTTTTTTAATTTAATGCCATTCCTATTGTAAAATAAGACAACGAAATCTCATACTCATTGATAATTTAAATAAAAATTAAATTTTTAAAATATCAATGGAATGTCATTAAGATTTCTCAGAGAGAAATTTCAAGAAAGAGATACTCCGATTGAATGTTTCAATAAAGTGAACGAATTTTTTGGTCCCGAGAGAGTTCACTAATACCGGAATTTTACTTTAATAGTAATACATAACTGTTTAAGACATGAATTTTCAAGTTTAAAATTAAATAAGTCTTTATCAAATCTGATAAATTAATATCAAAATTGAAATCTGATATAATAATTATCAACGATTAAGTGATTACATCTAAATTAATATCTAAGAATTCACATAAATTAACAATAGAAATGAATAGTGTTTAAATCAAGGGTCAAATACTACGGTAATGACGGTTAAAGATGGAAAAATAACTAACATTAAATATAGTTTATATCTTAATTATAATTATTATTTATATTTGGTTCGATTAAATTTGAATTTTTGATGGCTATTACATTCATGGCTAGACTTATTACCAATAGATCATATGTCGAACTTATATAATAATAATATTATTAATATTAAAATATACTAATAATGAGATGCAAAAATTTAATGACTTTTTAAGCAAAATAAAAATATTGACA
>JAQIYA010000470.1:0-20158 GCA_034699355.1 Microtritia minima
AATTTATTAATTAATTCGAGTTTTCTATGCATTGTTCATATTTTATTTGCTATTTATTTAGCGTATACTGTTTAACGAAGTGATAGCTATTTGTAAAGTAATTTAGTTGACGGTCGACTCATTTCGACTCATTTCGCTTCAAATTGTTCACATATTGTTAACGTTTTTTGAATATACAGCGCATTGCTTTTATGTGGAATCAAACCAAACGTAAGCTGAAAGACGATCGCTTGATGTCTAGTGGCAACGATGTCGACAACGAGTCGACCGCAAGCCTACACCGGTAGTCAGATGTTTATCTCGCTCTCGACGTCCACTGGTCTGCCAATTGATCAGGTATTTGATAACGCATTCAATGGCCTGTCATTTGATTACTCTTCACTTTTAGGTTAACTTTTTGATCGCACAATTTTCCGCTCTTCTCTTTGCTATCGTATACCGAAAATGTTTGGCACACGAAAAGGTGTCGATCGCTGTCAGACAAGTGACGGCTTTGATTGCCGGCGCTCTCATCGGATATTTTTGTTTTGGACAGTAAGTCATAAAATTAGATTAATTACCAATTAATTTTATAATGCTATTCATAGTGTTTTTACGAAATCCTATTTTTGTTTAATAAAATAAAATTTCTTTGGTTCTGTTTTTTTCTAAACAAATTTTTGAAAAAGTATCGCTCCGTTTGGTGGCCAACTTCTTAGAGTTACAATCGATAAGTTGCATAATATTAAGTTCAAGTGGTGTTCCGCCTGTCGTGCCTGTTATGGCTTATCGATAATGAAAGTTGAAAGAGTTAATGACTCATTATATACTTGTAGACTATGTTTATCAATGTGTGTAGTTTTCGAGAATGTCATTGTATGACAACATTTAAAACATTTTTTCCAGAAATATATATAGTAAAATATTTTTAAGAGTAAAATTATTCTTAAATGAAAATAGTGGACATGAAATCTATAAATTTATACCACTATTTGGTTTAAATACATACTTTTAATCTTTTTCGTTAAATGTTATTCTTTATTACTTTATAGTAGACTTGAAACAATTTTATCAATTGTGATCAAATCCTAACTTATAAAAATACGAATTTTATCACAACCCTTCCTACTTATAATAATTTTTTGTAAATCCCTTTCAGAATATTTATTTATTTATATTTAGTGATTTATTTTATTTATACTTATTTTAAAATTATTTTAAATCTCCAACGCATTTGTATATTTGACAGCATAAACAGTCATTCGTCAATTTTATTTTATTCTTATTACCGTTAATAATCCAACAGAATTTTTAAAATCTGTTTTTAAAAATGACTAGTAATTTAGTCAAATTTTAAAATACAGTTGTATTCATGAAGGTCTAGAATAAGTATATTTTTATTTTTTTTTTTGCCCAAATAAGTATTTTAAATTTAAATTTAAAATCATAATAATTCTAAAAATCTAAATATGTTTATTTAATAATTTTATTATTTATTTTAGCAAAATCTGAAAATCGAATTTGATTTTTTTCTATTTAATCAATAGATATTTCACAAATAGACTGTTTTACTCTGTAATAATTTTTATAACTTTTTTTCACAAAATAATTTTCTTGATAATTGCAAAAACTGGCGTAAACGCTTGCCTCCCATTGCGCTCCATTCTTATCCAATCGGCATATTATTTCTATGTCTAATTAAGAGCACATTGTGAGTCATTCTTTGAAATGATCACTAATTTCATTTCCGTTTCATATTATATTGAAAGAGTTGTCAATTGATTTCGACAAAATCAACAATTTATCATGTATTGATTAAATTATAAACCGATAAAATATAAAGAAAATTTCACGCAATCAAAACGGTGTGCGGGACTACACCTTTTGACTGATACTTTATCCATTTATAATTTAATCAATACGTGATAATTTGTTGATTTTGTCGAAATCAATTAGCATTATATGTTTGCTATGAATTAGTCATTTATGCTCTGCAAATCAATTCTCTTTGTTTTATCTAAAAGTGAGTAAATAACGAACATCAATGAAAACTATGACAATTCAAATACCGCATAATTATTTTTATTTACTGTAAAATTCCTAAATATTAATAACGAATTAACGGTTATTATGAAAGTTATTTTCTTGTTTAACTTAACTCAATGGTCGGAACTTTTTTCCAAAAGCGTTTATTAATGAAATTTTTTTGTTATTATTAATTTAAAATTGTATTTGTCTAACAAATGTGATAAAATGAAAATATTGTTATATTTCTTTATTGTAAAATAAGATTTGATATTTATTTGATATTTTTTTTGAGAAATATTTAAAAATTAATATTTTTGATAATTAAATTTTTGTTTATTTTTTAAAGACTCGGTATAAATAGTGCGATTATTTTCGGATTGCATTGACGTTACCAACATTTTCCTAACGACAACATTTCTATATTTACTTTTTGGCTTCTGATTATCTTTTAAATCAAAACTTTAAGTGAAATGAGTAGTGATTTTTTCGTGATAATATAAGTTTTCGTATAAATTTCATAAAATTTAGATCATCTATAAAAGATTAGACTTAGTTATTCATAATATGCTGAAAAGTCATTAACGAATATTAACTAATTTCTCTTAATTACTTCTTTTAAATAACTGTTTCTATTAAGATAGAAATTTTTAATTGAATTACTTATTTATATTAGTAATTGTTAGATTAATAATTCAGTTTAATTTCTCATTTCTTAGAATAATTAATAATTTCTCTCTTTAACAATAATGTAATGTTTTTATAGATAGAGTTGTGTTTTATTAATAAAATGATTACTCATTGTATAATAAAGGATATAATTATTGTTCATAAGCCACTCTTAACGTGTATATTTGAAAATTGTTTTGAAATTGAGAGTGGAGAACAAAAAAATATTACCAGTTATCTTTGAAATACACAATTGAATTTTCATGCACTTGACTTTATAATTATTTATTATATTTACTAATAATACAAAAAATGTTGTAATTAAAGTTCGTGTTACACTTAATTACATCGTTTCAATTTTAATAGATTTTATTATCTTGAAAAATAGTTGTCACCTGATTATACTTTATGTTTAATATTATTATTTTAATTTCTATATATTTATATGAGGTATATATTTATATTTATATTTACTTAAAGTAATTGAGTTTTATAGAGTAATTAACATTTATATTCGTAATTTGATTATTTTAGAATATTCCAGAATTTGAATAAATGTAATAACAGCCTCACAAACTAACCAAAAAGTTATGGACTTTTGGGCTAACATTTTTGCTAAATTAATATTGTTTTGCGCATTTTGCTAAAACAAGACCGCTTTAAAATTACCAAAAAATTATTGAGTCTTGTTCTTTAAAACTCTCTTAGCGACCGGTATAAAAATTAGCCTTTTTTGTTATCTTATGTTTTGTCATTAACAGGTGCATGAATCGTATTTCATTAATATTTAATATGGTTATGTAACAAATTTTTTTACTTATCTTGATATGTTGCACAAGTAATTTACAAAAAAAAAATACAATAACGGCGCATTGTAGTGGATTTGGTCGTTGGCTTTATAATAAACTGATAAATGCGATTCTCTATCATGATTAATTTTGTTCAATTAATCAAAACAAATATGAAAATTCAAATATTTTTTTGAAGAAACATTAATTGTTAAATTCTTAAATTCTAGAATTTTTAGTCGAATTAATTTTTTGCCATACTGTATGTTATGAAATTAAACTAAATATAACTTAAAATACGCATTAAGCCTATAATAAGCTTATAAAACATTTGTTAGTAAAATAGTTATTTTGGTTTTTATTTGTTGTTTGTGTGGAATTATTCAATGATAATATAAATAAATTGAAAAATGTCATCTTTTGACTTATCATTAATCATTTAGACAAATAATTTTTTATTTTTTGATTTGTTCACGTTTGGTCACCAAAACTAAAGACAAATTTACAATTTACTTATATTAACCACGCTGTCATACATCGCAATACTTACGTGCAGCCCTAATGTGATTCAACGAGTGGTTCTCTTCGTGGCACTCATGTATCTCTCGTACTTGCACTTATTGCGTTTATTCCATGACTATGGAGGCTATACTATCGATATTACCGGGTATTTGTTATATGCTTTGTTTATTGCGATAAAAATTTGTAATCAATTTGTTCCTCAGACCAGTCATGATCGCAGTACAGAAGGTGACGAACGTGGCGTTCAGTCTTCACGATGGATTAGCCAAGCCTGCGGAGAGCTTAAATATTGAACAAAATCGATACGCTATTAGGTATTAAACAAGTTTATTAAATTTATTAAACTATTTCTTTATATGACTATATATTTTAGTAAAACTTTATTATTTATAGGAAGCGTCCATCATTTTTGGAATTTTATAGTTATGTTTTTCAATTTCATACGCTTATGTGCGGCCCATTAGTGTTTTATAACGATTATATAGAATTTATTGAAGGCAAAAATATTACGAAACATTTAGAAAATAGTTCAACGCAAACAAAGACACCCTCGGCTTTGGTATGCCTTTCATATGGCTTTATTGATTTGATTAATTATTATGTTTACTGACAAACAAAACTTAACTTATTAAATATATGCAATTAATACTATTTTTTATTATTTTTTACAATTCATTTATTTAAATTAAACTTTTGATATAATTTATTTTACTTAATTTATATAATAATTTAAGACCTGAATATTACACTAACATAATGTCCAAATTTTATTAGATTATATCGCTGAATATTAGAGATTCTTTTAATATAAAGCAAGAGTAATTTCATATCGTATATACTGTATGGTATATTATATTACTTTTATCAAATTAATATTATTTCTATGTAAGTTTTGATAGATTTGATGGAGAATATTCTCCTTTATGCCATCCATATCTAACTCTCTCGAGAGGAGAAAGAAAGTCAAGTGACCGCCCAAATAGCATTCAATTTAGTATACATTATTGACGCCAAATATGTTCGTTAAATTACATTATAAATTTCCCATTCGTTCGATACATTATAATTTTTTATATGTTATACAGTGAGATAATAGTTTCTCATTGTTAAAGAGTATGATTAATAATAAAAAAATCCATAACAAAACTCATTATAACCTAAATTATATTACTCTTTTGTAAGATAATTAAACTTTTATTATTGTCAAACAATTTGTTACACGTGTTAGTATTAAGATTGTTATGCAGTGCTTTTTACTTTAGTTTTATTTGCTACACTTAATTTAGGTTATATGTTTAGCTTGAAAATATATTTTATTACAATATTGATTATAACTAATGCTGAGCCGAGACTAGCCTTGGCTCAGGCCTTTTTCGAGGCTCAGACTCGCAGTCTATTGAGTCTGTGCTCGACAAGCTTGAGCCTTGACTAGCATACAGTCAGGCTCAATGAGGCGCAAATTACTGCTTTATTCGTTATTTATATTTTAAGTTTAACTAAAATTTCCGTTAAAATAAACAAATAAGTCATAAGTAATAACTTAAATCATAATTTTTTTGAAGTTTTGCGCTTCACTGATTGATTTTGATTAATATGATATAATTAGTGCAAAGCTCAACACTTATTTTATAAAATGAACAATAATATATTATTCAAGCTCACAATACTTGAATTAGGCTCATACTCAGGCTCAATGCTTTATGAGTCCAGGCTCAGGGTTTTTGAGCCTATGCTCAGCACTAATTATAACTATGTATTTTGTCAACAATGCATTTCTTTGATAATGTATTACCACAACTGTTTCTGTTTTTCTTTTTAAAAACGAGATTGAGAGAGGATAATCAATATAACATATGTTATATTGTTATATACATATGTTATATTTATATAAATTATACAGCATGAGATCAATATTTCTTAAATTATTCTAATCTATTTATAATAATTCTCATTTAATTACTTAAATTACTTTAATTTTTTAATTTTAATTTAATTTTTTAAAAATCAATTTATATTCTGCACTTCATGTTTATAACATGCATAGATTTAGATATTTATATTAAGTATAAAAGTTACGTAAATATTAAGGTATAAGTTGAATGAAAGAATTATATCAAAAATTTGTAATTAGTTTGTATCATAATATTATACATGAAATAATTAAGCATTAATTTAAAATGTATTATAAAAATTTATCCTGTTTTAGATTTGTGTCTTTTTACTCGTATCTATTCGTGTCTACTCTCTAGCAATATCTAAATTACTGAAGTACTAGAAATTACTTACAATTAACGATTTATAAATATTAATTATATTAATTTCAGTTATCGCTACATCATTATTGATTGATTATCAGCAAAATTTTATAATTAAACTCGAAAAGTTGTAATTCCTGAAGGATTATCTAAAATTGAAAACCTGACCTAACTTTAAATTTCTTTTAAAATCAAAATTGAATTAGAGATAATAAGTAACAGAATTAGACCGGAATTGTATGTTATAAGTTATCATTTGATTATTAAAACTTTGATATTTGAAATTTGATATTGATATTTATGGTTAATGATGTAATAATTAATGGCATCTTAACATCGTTTAAAAATGGTTTTGTTCTAAACTTATATATAACTATGAATAAAATCGACTTCGAGACGGAAGTAGAGGAAACTGTTTAGAAATTTATTATGAATTTCAAAATAGCAGTAAAGTTTATGATTTTCTTGTATAATCTATAGCATAGAATTTTTAATGAAATAATTTTTTAGATGATATTAACTTAAATAAAAGTTAGCTTTTGGATTTAAAATGTGCGTTTGCAGTTCATTTGTACCCTTCTCTCCCGATTAAGGAATTAGAAACACTAATTAGGCTAAATTTATCAACATTAATATAGACTAAAAAGTTGTCGAGGAGTTGGGAACTAATGATTAATATGTATTTTTAGGTTTTTTTGTTTTGTTATAAATTATAACATAATAGTTGTTGTTTTTGTTGTTATGTAAAGTAGAAATGTATTATTAGGAAATTATATCGGAATATAATGTTAAGAAAAATTACATAAATAAGAATTTCAATATAAATATAATGCTAATACTATAAATAAAAAAGATAAAAATAAAGTCATCATAATTTTTTAGCACTTTAGCAATTTTTTGCAATTTTTTAGTCATTATGTTTTAGCACTTTGTATATTACGTACTATTTTATTTGTTTATGATAATAAGTTAAGTCTGTCAGTCAGTATGACATATTGAACATTTTATATTTTAAAAATTTTTAATATACAATTTCGTAACTAATACTTGTCTTCATAACTTACTTTCTTAACAAATACTAATATCTTCATCACAATAAATATTGTATTATAAGATTGACAATAATTAATTTTTATAAGTTGATGTTTCTAAATATTCTAATCAATTTAATAGATATATAAATTTATTTTACAGTTTCCTGTTGTCAAAAAACTTTTAATTAGCATTACATTTGCTGTCTTACTGCTGTCTTTGGCGCCAAAATTTCCCATTACTTATTTATCAGGTATTTATTATTTATAAACTATTAAAATATTAACATATTTTATTAAAAATTTAGTTCTTCATATATTCTTAGTGAATAAAATATTGATCAAATTTCTCTAATCGTTCGTAACACTGATTTTACTTATTATATTCGTCTTATTACGTGATTTCAAATACTTAAGACCCTTTTAATATCGATAATAATATTTCTTGTATCAATCGATATTTACTGTCTATTGAATTATTAATAACGAGCACTTCATTTTTTAACTTTTGCATCGTATTGTCACGCATTTTTTTAGAAGACAAATTTTTGCACGAAACGTCATTCTTAGCGAAAATTTGTTATCTATTGTGCGCGACATGTATGGCTCGCTTCAAATACTATCACGCATGGATTCTCGGAGAAGTCATCTGTAATGCGTCAGGCCTTGGATTTAACGGGTTCGACAACAACCACAACCCTGATTGGGAACTCATGTCCAATATCGACATTTTTGGCTTTGAGGTAATTCACTCATTTTTTGCAAGATATTAATCAAATTTTAAAATCTTATTTTAAGCTCTGGTGCATAGAATTGAGTAAAATTCATTCTATTCCCTTTTCTATTGCACTTTTAAGGCACCAAAAATGTCTTTTAAATTGTGCATTAAAGCCAAATATATGTGCACAATATGCCGAATCATTTAATATGTAAATTCTATGCAACAATTTTTAATTATTATTATTCACATAATTTGTTAGTTTATCCTGAATTAATTTGGCAATTATTTACTTTTAAGTAACACATTATGTATCAATATTTGGTTTTATTAGATAACATTTTCGAATTTAGAGATTTCTGAGACATTGCACTGCAGATTGCGTTTTATAAATTGACAATTGTTAAAATTATTTCTTAGTAATTTGATAGATATTTTACTTTGGCTAATCTTCATTTAGAAAAAATTATAAACAAAAATACATATTTATCTGATCTATATATAAGACTTGCGAATAGTAAAATTTATTTATAAATTATACCCTTCTGTGCATAAGACATGTCAAAAATTCGAAAAGTTTTAAAATTTTTCATCTAATAAATTAAATTTTAGAGTTTGATAAAAATATATTATTTATAAATAGTGACCTATGATTTAAGTGAGAAATAATTTGTAACCTATAATTTGTAATTTATAATCATATAAATTATTAATTATTTAATATTTAAAATTGATAGAATTTTAATAATATAATTTGAAGAATAGTGTTAAAACTATTTTTTGGAAAAATTTATTTTTCATAATGGAATTTGTTTAGACTATTATCTTCTATTATCATGAATTATTTAAACTAAAATAACGATAAGTAACATATGATGACTATGAATCTTTTGTATCATTATCTCTATTATCTACTCATCATTACGAGTCGATAAACTCGAATATTGAGTTAAATATTAATGACTTGATAAATATAGACCACTATTGAATGATTTTATTATCAAATGATTCGTTAGAACGCACTAAACTTGAGAAAGTCGTTGGTGTACTGGAATAAAACAACTCAGGTTTGGCTCAGAAGGACTGCTTACGAGCGAAACAGTCGGCACAAATTGCTCTTAACGTACATACTCTCCGCTCTATGGCATGGCTTTTATCCCGGCTATTACTTAACATTTCTCGGCGGCGCGTTCTTCACGTTAGCCGCGCGTAACGTTCGCCGCTGTCTTCGACCCCGCTTTCAGACCAGCAAACAGTTAGCGTTCATTTATGATATATCGACTTACATAACCACCAGAGTTATAATGGCTTACCTCGTCTTCCCATTTGTATTGCTTGAATTTCGCGCCTCATTTGCTGTCTATAGTCATGTCTATTTTTTCGGACACATACTCGGTTTGATTGCTATTTTTATACTTCCGAAAATATTGCCGCCGCCGATAGTCAAGTCAAAGGAAAGTTAAACTTGACCGCCATTCACGTCATAAGGATTGGGATCGCTTTGAGACAAAGTAATCAAATGATCAAATGATTTTGGGATAACAGACACAAAAAGTGGATCAAAAGTGTTTATATTGGGAATGATTATTAAAAGGTGATTGAAAATACTATTTTGCTCAACGAGCGACGTATTAGCTGTGATTACTTATACATATTTGTTGTTATAAATAATAATACTTTATAATACATCTATTTCTTGTATTTTTAGTTATTGTTAACAAAGCTTTGGTATAACTCGAAGCTTAATATGTATTCATTTCATTGTTTTTTAAAACAGTTTTTAATTAACGGTTTATAAATGTAATTAATTTAAAATTTTTATATTTAATTATTATATATAAATAAATTGTAATATTTAGCGTATATTTACAGCAAACAACATATTAATTAAATATGACTTATTTTTTCATAAGCTTTTCTATTTAATGTTTTTATAAAAGCTCATATCATATGACGGATAGGAATCGTTGAGAAAAGCGGGAATTGTTTAAAACTAGGTCTTAGAAAATGAAAGTAAAACGAGAGAAGCACCAAATTTCAAAACAATGTCATTCAGAGAAAATAAGGTGAGAGGTATTAGAGGTATTAAAAATATAGGTATTAGGTTATTAAAAAGGGAAGCTGTCAACAAACGCTTTTCGTTGTAAATCAAAACCATTTTAATGAATTAATAAAAAAAATATTTCCGTAACCTTGTTTTGAGTTTTTTTTTGTTAAGCGTCTCTGTTAAGGTTTATATAAAAAAAAGTTCATTAATTATTACGAACAAACGAGTACAAGTTTTATATTTATTAATATTTTACGGATTTAATTTACGGATGCAATATATTATTTTAAGTTACGGTATAATTTTATATGTAAAAGCGCATTCAGTTTACAAGCGCTGAACTAATTATTACCAGTCGAACATTGAAAAAAAGTTGATGTTTTAGCGTTTTTGTTTTCCTCAAATTCAATGGGAAGTCTACTGTCAATAAAATTGGCACACGTTTAAGATAAAGGGAGGAGATATGCAGAGATACACACTTTGAGCAAAAAATTCAAATATGCATCGCAATCACGCTCGAGAAAAGGGATCATTTATGCGTGTCAATGCGTGTCAATACGGGCTCCTAATTATTTTTAATATTGCTTATATTTTTGAAAGGACTCTTATGTAGGATGCAGTAGATGTCTGTTCATGATTACGCCAGTGCTGGCGTAGAATATGGCATTATCTAACTATCGGTAGTGACATAAATTTTTGCATCGAAGTTCAATCGAAATTATTTCCGGTTTACTTGAAAAATACTAATTTTGCTTTAAGATTTAGGCTCAATCAATATTTATAAGCGATTACTGATCAACAAAATGTTTGCCTTTATTTTCTTATTAAAATACAATTTGTTTTTAGTTAACATTTGGTTATGAGAGAATTTTTTTAAAAGAAAATATTCTATTGATATGATATTCACGTTTAAAAATGAATTATTTTCTAATATATCATTAATTTATATTTGAAAAATTTAAATTATAGTAATCTGTGATTTAAGATTTTTAAAAAATATTTACAGCTACTGAATCGACTATTATAATGAAAATTTGTTGATTTCAACAATTTTTACGAAATTTTCAGATTTCTGTTTTTTTTTTGTTAAGAATTTTTTACATCTTTAATTTTGTTGATCAAAAAACTTTTGTTTTTACAAGAGTCTAAAAATATCTTTTTTATTGATTTAACTTAATATTATTATTATTGGGAAAGCTCTAAATTAAATTATGTGATCAATAAATATCAACGCTCCGTAAAAATATTTGTATTCAGCGAGTGCTTCACAAACTGATGCGGAAATGGAATTATGAAAGGGTTAGAATAGAATAAGAATTAAATTTTAAGCAGGATTTTACTGACATCAAAATGAATGCATTGCATGACAAGCAAATTTTTATTAAAAAAACTTTCCCTAATATTATTTGTTATATTGCCCTATTTTTTAATGATAATCTGCCCCAATGTATAATCCGAACTCAATTACGTTTTTTAAAATTATCTATTTATAATCCGTTTCCATGTTTAATCCTCAAATGTAATATCCAAAAAATAAAATTACAAAATAATAACAAATTGTTTGATATTCACTAAATCTAGTGGAAATGTTAAGGATAGTTGATAGTTGGTGAAGAAAATTATCAAATTTTATAATGATTATGACAATTTTTTACAAGCTATATAAGTAAAAATTCATCAAATATTGACAAAATGTTTTACTGAGTTGTCTTAAAAAATCAGTTTCAGTTAAATGAAAAGACTAAGACTCAGTTAAGAGTTAAGACTTTCTTTATTTATTAGTTAAATCAATGAAACTTAATAGACATCTTTGGCTTTATTTGTTGGCCAATAATTCGAAAATGAATTTTTAGTCTCCCAACACCGAAAACGTCATTTACTAAATTTTTAAACTTTAATAAATTTAAAATTACAAACAAAAATGATATCTCTGCAAATAATCACATTTCGCAGTTAAAAAACTGCGAACAGTTTTAAACCACAAATTATTTTTTTTTCAATTTCATGATAAACTCATTCCTTTATATTTTTCCAATTTTTAAGAATTAATTAGAACTTCTTAAAACAGTAATTGACACATAGATTTATAATTTTAACATATCGTTTGTGTTCTAAATATCGAAGTATTTTTATTTCTAAAAACTAATTTTTACAATTTTTTAACAAAGAAAATGTTAACTCTAAAAACACAGATACCCCTCGCGGCACAACTTATGAATTTCACTTTTATCTTAGATAAGCCGCTGAGTATGTTTGTGTTGTTATCGTAGTTAAAATAATAATATATTTTGTTGATTTCATTATTTATCAAAAAGAATACGGACGAACAAATATATAAAGTACATAATAATAGTACTTTTATAAGTAATTTCTCAGTAATTCCTTCCATAAAAACATGGTAAATGCAAAATTAGTTTTAAAAAAATATGAATCAAGTTATCTCGAAATAATTTATGATTTGACGTGACTGACGAGTGATAACTGAATCAAATTCAATTGATAAGCCATTAAGTTATAAAGTTTTAGTTAATTCATTAAATGACTTAACTTTATTTAAATGTTGATTTAGATAACTAGTTTAAGTTAAGGTCAGAACCTTATTTAATTTTTTTAAATTTAAACTAACTTTAAAAATTTATAAAATAATTAAATTTTTATCATTTAAGAATATATATGAAATATTTTTAAAATTATGCTTTTCTGCTTTTAAAGTAAGAAATAAGCATAAATTTTAATAAATAAATGTTTAAAATTAACATGATTTCTGTTTAATGTTTTAAGTAAATATTTATATTAAACTAATAAAACGATAATTTTTTATTTAAAATTAATTATTTAAAATAAATTTAATTACAAAATTTATTATATGAATAAATGATAATTTAAAGTAAACATTATAAGATTACATTAAATAAGAAATGTTTGGAAAAATATTTCTACAAAATGAATTTAAAAATATAAAACTTTTGATATAAGATTTAATTTGTTGAATTTAAACGAGAATAAATGAGAATCAAAACGAGAATAGAGACAACAATAGAGACAACAATGAAAATAAAAGAGAATATTTTATTATTTAAACAATAACTTTTTAAAGCGGCGAAGCCGTGAATAATGACTAGTATTCAATTATAGCAACGACTTATAAGAGCACACATTAGTATAATACATGCTTCGATTATTGCAACAATTTTCATGACCACCAATGAGTTGCAATAATCGAATATTTACTGTATTATATTTAAATATAAAATTTATAGTTTCATAAATTTAAGTAAAACGTAGTGCAATGAAATCGACACACTTTATACTGTTATAGAACGAGCGCACGATTAGATTAGATTTATATTATTAACACTTTTAAGATCTCCAATTATCCTATTTTATAAAATAGGTTTACATTAAATATTTATCATAAGGGATCCAAGAAAGTGTAAAACATTGTAAGCGTGGATTAAGTCTTCATTTAAAAAATGAACTATACTAAGAATTGATCAATTGACAGATGGAGTTAATGGTCAAAAGAGTATTAGTAACGAAATTTATCCATTATATACAATTATCATTATTCAAAAGTTATCACAATACTAAAGAAAGGTTAGTTCATATATTATTAGGGAAGAGAAAATTTGGAAATTACCTAAATATGATCAATAGAAGTAAAATATCAAATATCTTGATAATATGTTGTTTATAATCTAGAGTTTGAGCTTAAGCTTATTGCATGCTTACATCCAATACAGACGAATCCCGCAAAGCTGTCACGCGAAGCAGAATTTCTAGATTTTAGCTTCTAATCCCAAAATGCAACTGAAAAATTCAAATTTTATATTTAATTAAGTTATTGACTTACGACTTCGTTAGTTCTATTGCGATAAATTGAGAATCAGAACAATGTTTTTTATTTTATTATTTACAAAATTAAAGTGTTTTCTATGATATACTAAAAATATATACAAATATGTAACGTGTAATTTAATTCAAAATTAATTTTAACAATATTAATCAAACGCATCAAAACTGAAAATCAATTTAAATGTTTCTCAATGAAATTACTATTTATTTGCAATTTATTCATTTACTGATAAATTTATTTTAACAGTGAATTTTTCTTTCATGAACTTATTTTTGAAAGTTTTCAAAAACCTTATGTGATGAGGGGAATGAAATCTAGAGATTGGCCTTCACTGCATCTTTGCGTGATTCGGCAGTTCGGGACACCTATTACATCATTTAAACTTATTGAGATTGAGCTCAGCTCAGCTCACTTGAAAAGCTCAAACTAAAGCTGAGCTTATGCTCATCAATATTTTCAAATATAAGAACTGCGAGTTGGATTTTATGTACAGTTATAATTTTGGAAAAATTGCACATAAATCCAAATGTATATAAAACTAAACTAAATATTATTTTGCCTTAATTACAATTAATATAAGAATTTTAGTTTTTATAAATTATTTAAAACTTCCATAATCGGGACAAACTGTACAAATAAAATCATTTATAAAATTGCAATAAAACATGGTATTATCTTAAAATATAAATATACCATAACTGCACGTATGGGTTAATTGCGTAATTAATTCAATAATTTAAATGTTAAAATTAGTTTGAATATGATTCGTGAGCAAAGTATCGTTTGAACTGAATTGAAACGGCAAACGTTAGTTGTGAACGGCATGAGCGCTGCAAAGGTAAGGGCGGAGTGAGTGATGCAGTGATGCAGTGATTAGTGAAGGAAAATGCTTTTCATTCTATTCATGCGAACGTCGCACACGAGTGTCGCGCACATCACATCACTGCGAACGCTGTGAACAACGCTGAGATCAACGCTGCGAACGACGTTCTGAACGACGTTCGCGAATAGTAATTCATAACATCATTACGAGCATAATATAGTGAGACAGCGAGACAGTGCGAGACACGAGAGACACGCTTACCATACATGAGTTGAGCCATAAAATGGCCAAATACTCGCTCCCATTTGTGCTCACATTGTTTTGCTTCGCACGCCTTTCACTGTCGGCCAACGATGAGCTCACTCTCGCCGCCAACCAAAGCGACGCTCACCACCACTACTTATCCCATTCGGATGAGTCTGACCTCAAGCACGACGCGGACGACACGCTCGGCGCGGACGAGACGGACGAGCATTTGGCGAACGAGACGCCGTTCACGCCGTTGACGCCGACGGCGGACGACGAAAGGCAGGGCTATTGCGTGCTGGACTCGTCGCTGTCGTGCGGCAGCGGTGGTCTGTTCGGCAGCGAAGTGCCGTGCAGTCGCAACAAACGGCCCGAACGTCTCGACGACGGCGAGGCGATCGAACTGCTGGCCCGCATCTGTCCGGAACTGATGCGAGACGACAACCCTCTGGTGTGCTGCGACTACGAGACGCTGCAGACGTTGGAGGCGTCGTACGAGATGCCGAAAACGCTTGGTCTCGGTCGGTGTCCGTCCTGTTTCCACAACTTCCGCAAAGTGTTCTGTCAGTCGACGTGTTCGCCGCGACAGAACCAGTTTCTGCGCGTCAATAAGTCGAGCGCGAGCGACAACGGATTGGTTCGCGTGGACGCAGTCGACTATTACATGAGCGACGCGTTCGCCACCGCTCTGTTCGACTCGTGTAAAGGCATTCAAGGCCTCACGTCTGGCCAGTACGTGATGGACGTGATGTGCGGCCGTTGGGGCAGCTCTAAGTGCAGTGCCTATCGCTGGCTCTCCTTTATGGGTCTCTCCGGCGACGACGGTTACGCGCCTTTTCATATTAACTACATATTGACGCCCGACTCGCCTCTCGAGCACCAAAACGGGCCAACAGTTTACCCGATGAACGAGAGCACCATCTCGTGCGACAGTTCGCCGCCGGGAGAGTACGGCTGCAGCTGTCGGGACTGCGCGCAGGCCTGCAAACTGGAAAATCCGCCCGAATTGCCGCTCAAATCGGAGAAATTGAAAATATTGAACATGAGTGCCACCGCTGTGGTCGGTCTTGTGCTTTACATTATTATTGCTTTGTCGGTTTTCATTTATTTCACTACTGTTGCCCTCAAAAATAGGACCAAAATTTATAAGAGTAAGTGTTTTACATGTTTTGCTTTCGATCGATCTTTGCATTATCTAATGTTTATTATTAGAGTAATAACTCGTAGAAGTATTTCAACTCATTTATTATCATTTAGTGAGTCATCGCTATATTGTTAATCGAGTTTTTTCTTTCCGCCTCTTTTCGTGAGAGACATACATGTAGTTATAGCGTCATAGGAAGTGTGTGTGCTTTTCATTGTATTTAAATTAATTTTAACTATTATTTAATTATCAATAATTTAAAGCAATAATCATTATTATATAATACGATGAATAGATTACATGGTCTTCGATTTAGTAAAGCGTATCATTTAATTATTTGGTGAAAAGTGCCATCAAATAATAAATAATTAGATAAATACATATTTTGCATATCGTCAAAGCATTAACGATTATTTACTGCCAAACAATGAAGATTTTCAATTTGAAAGTCACTCATTTATTGTTTGATCAAACATTTCGCTGCCATCCGTGAAGCGCTTCTTTTAGCTTTAATTACTGTTTACTTTATATGACCTTTACATCACATGTTGGTTTGTGTGTCTGTCGAGTGAGATGTTTCTTATTTAAGATGTTTAATCTTTTATGTGTCACCCAATTGAGTAGAGAATAGTTTTTAGTTGTTAACGCAATTATCGCTGAATGGCTTATTGACGCCATCAGGAATGCTAACACAACTCTCCCTGCAATTTGTTTTGCTTTTTTTTAGTTATCGCTTATGCATATTATGCAACATATATTGATTGCACTTATTTATGGCATGTTTTATTAAAGCTAATAATTGTCAGCTATCCTTATTAATATGATGAGCAAATATTGAATTACGAGCATCTCATTAGCATTGAATTCTTCGCATAAAATAATTTCAAATTAACAAAAAATATTGCAAAATGTTTTTCACGGATATAGCTGTAGTTAGTTTTTTAGATTCATCGAAATTAAGTAATTTCATTTAGTGGGGTTCAAACTTTTTAATCCGTATGTGGTTATCATTTTATTATTTGCTATAAAAATTTCAAAGAATTTCTTGTTTTGAATCGAACCAATTAAGTGAGTGTATATGCGGTTACAGTTTATCGATTTATGAAATCGCATGAAATATAAATATTTATATTGTTTATATTATTTCTTTATAAATATAATGAGCAAATATAAGTTTTGTTAATTAATAATTTCAATATTAATTTTAATTATTATTAATTTAATAATAAAATAGTCTTCAATAACTATGGAATTTGGAGGAAAATTTGTTGCCTCGTTTAAAAATATACAAACAATAATCATATGAATTTAAACTATTGGACAAACAATATTAAGACAAACAAAATTATGGTCAATTAGTTTTTTCCTTAAACATTTATTAAATATTTTTTACATAGTCAGTACCACTTTGGGAAACTATTCTTTTAATTGAATTTTTTAAAAATTTTCCTTAAAACTATATGCATTGCCTTAAAATATTAAATATATTTTAAAAGATTTAATTGTAAAGATTCAAAAGATTTACTAGAAACTTGCCGTCCATTAAAAAAAATAAAATTTAAACATTTTTATTTATTAAAATCTGAATGAGCCAAAAATTATTTATCATTTCTCTAACTTATACCGGCCTCGCCTCTGCACGCCCGACCGCTTAAACCACTCTTTAACCTAACCAGGGTTGAGCGTGCTCTGGGGGATAGTCTAACAGTAGAGCCAAAAATCTAGAGGGGGTCAAAACTCATCGTATTTGTGAGACAATTTTTGTTTTGAATTTTTAGACAAAAATTTTTTTTTTCATTTTTTCATTATGGAAACATTAAAATTTATAACAATTAAACTAAAAAGCGTTTTAAATGTAATAATTAGTACTAAACACAGTCCATGCCTCACTCGACTCGAGGCATTTACGAGACTTAGACAGGCTTGGGCTCACAGTTTTTTTAAATTCCAGGCTCGTCTCTACCCAATCAAACTTTAGCTGTGGTTTATCCAAATTTGCAGTTTCGTCTTGACTAATAAGTTTTCGATATTAAATTAAAAATTTTGATGCAAAATATTATTATTTAAATATCTTTTATTTAAATAGTATGTTTACATTGAGTTGCAATTCTTTACGTTAATTTTAATGAGTTATTAATAATGTTTGGATTGCGTGCTCTGCAATTTGTATGACGTAAAACCTCTAACAGTTCTGTTTATTTATTGATGTCGAATATATTATTAAAAAAAAGTTTAAACTTAGCACTAACACTGCTCTCCAAATTTAATTGTTTGCGAGCTATGCAGCCCATGATTGAATTAAAAACAAGGTCGTATTATAGCTTATCATATTCATTAAAATTATTTTATATACTGGTATTAATATAATTTTTTTATATTAATTTAATTATTAATTTTATAGTTGAAACAAATGGAAATGCTTTTGACATTTCTGCAAATCAAACGTTACGTTCATCAGTATTAGGCTTGAATGAGGACGCTCTCGAAGCCAAACCACTCCGATCTAAACCTCTATCTGAAGATGAATTCGATAAAAGAAGTGCATCACCTTCTAGTCCGAGCAACAGATCTAACAGATCGCTGCGAAACGCCTGCACGCGACTCGATATCGTTCAGCCGCTCGAAACGATAGCTTCAGCCAATTTGGCGCTCGGCATACGACTCGAGCACTTCTTCGAGAGAATTTTTAGGATGTGGGGAACGTTTGTGGCGAAAAATCCATGGCCCGTCATAATTGGCTCGTTGTTCGTGAGCGGCTATATGGCTGCCGGAGTGTTCACTCATTGGCAGGTGACCACAGATCCCGTGGACTTATGGGTTCCCGCCGGCAGTCAAGCCAGACGTGATATGGAATATTTTAATACTCATTTCTGGAAGTTTTATCGCGTCGAACAAATTATTATTGAGCCGAAAAATTTGAGTCATTTTCTTGGACTAACTGAGGGACACGTGAAAACTTTTGGTCCTGTTTTTAATCGCGAATTTTTACTCGAAGCATACGATTTGTTGCAAAATATTTTGAATCTATCTGTTGTGGTGAATGGTAAAAACGTAACGCTTGACGATATCTGCTTCAAACCACTCGGCAAATCGTGCGCCACTCAAAGCATTTTTACTTACTATTTGGATGATCGCAAACAACTGCTCGCCGATAATTATCTCGATAAGATATCGATATGTACTCGGTATGCACTTTCGATTTTCTTTTATTTTAGTGCATCGATTAAGAAATTGATTTATCTTTGATTGACATTCATGTTTATTTTGAAATTTTTAATTAATTGTTAACTGAACTTCTATGGAGTAATTGAAAATTAGGCTTAATTTATTCCTTAAATTATCTCTTAATTTATTAACATTAAATATTGATTTTTGTTTTCCGAAGCTTATTATATAACAAAGTCTTTAAAAATGTTGAGAACCATTATTTTAATTAGTGCTGAGCATTGGCTCAAAAACCCTGAACTAATTCAAGCATTGTGAGCCTGAGCCTGGCTCAGCACTAGTTTCATTATTGATTAATGTATAAATAATTTATTTCTGTCCGTCTCTTTAATTTAGTGTATTAATATTGATGAAATTTTATGAAATTTAACCATTGAAATATATATGTTATAAAAGTAATTTAAAATAGATGCATATTAGATAATGAGCATAATATTTAGACATAATTTAATCCGTGACTCTAATTTAAACAATTGCTCTATTTTACAGCTTTTCTTTAATTAACAAAAAAATATAATTAAAAAGTTTTAAAAACCAACAATAACCCGATTAATTATATAATTTTATTTTATTTATTAAACATATTATCATATGATATTTTTCTATATTTTTGTCAAGATTTATGGTATTTATGCATAAATTAATATGATGTTAGGAAAAGTCAATTTTTAAACATTTAAAAACATTTAACAACTTTTAAAAACATTTTTTTTTATAAAGAACGTAGCATTAAATTAAACTTAATGTTGTCCCAACTAATGTAAACTAATGTTTAGGAGTCCCACATATCAGTCGCATTCTTCGGCCGATTCGTGTTATAAGCCAGAAGG
>JAQIYA010000471.1:0-20148 GCA_034699355.1 Microtritia minima
GGCATCGAAATTTTGGTCAAAAGATGGGCCAATGTTGTCAAAGACAACAGCCAATATATTATAGATCAAAGTTATATTAGTACTTTGTAAAATTAAAAAATTGTTTAAAAAGTCATTTTGCGTCATTACTAAGTTAATGACCTAATATATGAGTTGATTTTAACTAAAGTTAGAATATTCATGGGTTATACATGTATAGGTGATCACCCTTTCTGTATTTTATTGACAATTATATTGGCTTTATATTTAGTTAAATAATTTTAAACAATACCTTTTAGTAATACATTTCACATAAAAACCTAATCTACAAATTTCTAATATATATCTTATTACTTGCAACATAAGCCTATTAAAATGCCAATAAATTTTGACATTCCCTATATCGAGGGGAAGGAACGGACAGAAGAACCTCAAATTCATAATCTAATGTCAAAAAATATATATCAGTTAAAAATATATATTAATGCAATTAATGAGGTCGTAAATAAATTTAATTACAAAACAACAATGAATTTATCAAAAAATCAACTTTATTATATTCTTTAGACTTTCATATTTATTTGACAAAATCGGTTTCGAAATTATAATCATCGCTATTTAACGACACATTAGACTCGAATGATTGCGACAATTTATTCGCTAATTTCGTATTCCTTTTTTTCTGTTTTTTCAACTTTTTAAATTGGACTTTCTTGGCCTTATTGAGACGCATTCCCGACATCGCATCTTCATCTTTCATTTCCACATCCTTACTGGCTTTCACTTTCTTCTTCTTTAAACAAATAGCACTTTTGAGTGTCGGCGCAGATCCGTCATCCAAATTCATTTCTTCGGTTTGATCATCATTATCGTCAATATCAGCGTTCGTGAAACCGAGAGACTTCACAGCAAACGCAGAGTTTGGGTTAATTTTACTCGAAATCTTTTCGTTAATTTCCTGCATTTCTTGATCATAAGTGTAATCATTAATATCAAATTCTTTGCTGAGTGACGACACAATCTCTGCGCTTATATGTGATGATAGGGATTGAGTTTCTGGAGGAATGGTGTAATATTTAATTCTCCCAATATTCCAATCGGTTAACACTTTTCGCGCAGCGTTTTCTAAATCAAGAACACCGCCCTTTTTAAGTTTGCCAAACCGTTTCGCCAATAATGACAAAAATTCATTGACATCGTTAAATGCTGGCAAACGGTAGTGAAGCATCAATTCTTCTCTATCGATACGCGACAAAATGGCTTGAATGGGAACTATTGGATCGTCCATTGTTTCGATCTTAATAGCATTTCGAAGAGCCATAACAGATGCTAATTGTTGGTCATCGTTCGAGTGCCTATTATTTGCGAATACGATTCCCGGACAATCGAGTAGTTTGATATGTTTGTCGAGAGACACTTCTTGCATGGTTTTCGTAATGCCAGCCACCGCTCCAACATTACACGCACGACTTCTTTTCAAACTTCACAATTTGTAAAATGAAATGTTGTGTTAAAATTTATCTCAAGTGAAAAATAAATAAATCTAAAAAATTCTTTGCAAAATTGATTGCAAAATTCTCTGTCATTAAAAAATATAAACCTGTTAATAACGCTTGATTTGCCGACATTAGGAAAGCCAACAATTCCGACCGTAATCGATGTCTTGATGTCTTTGTTTCTGCAGTAATTGCCCAACAATTTCATCAAAATATCGGCGCCCAAACATTTGCTCGACTGAAGTAATTCATCGCTACTCAACAGCACATTAACTCTACTTCTGCTTATATTTGATTTTTGCGATTGAGTGCTGGCTTTGAAGGCAACGGTCGGCAACTCGTTCCTCAAATGCTTCAACCATTTCGCTAAGTTCTCCTTAGGAATCAAATCAACTTTGTTTAGCAATAATATGAGTCTCTTGTTAGCGCTGTTCCGAATGACGGCCTCTTCCACTTGAGGACATCGCGTGCCCATCGGGTCTCTCGCGTCCAACACCTCTATCACCACGTCTGACGCGTCCACCACTTTAGCAAATTCTCTGTAACTGGACTTCAGGTTTGAAACACTGCTGTTCTTCTGTTTCTTCGCGTCATTCGCGTCATTGCGAGTCAACTCAATTTGCTGCTCAAACTGTTGGCCGCGTTTAAGCGCATCTTTGCTAATGTCGGCCAGACTTATATTCCTTCTCTCGTTGACAACCTTTTCGCGCTCCGATTTTCTCGTATCCTTGAGTTGCTGTCTAACCATATCTCGATACTCGTCCGCTCTCTTCTTGTCTTCGATGGCCTCTCGAATCACCTGCTCTTTAAACGGCAAACTGTTTGGAATTCCCGGATCTTTAGGTTTTTTGTGGCGGTTTTTCTTTTTCAAATCTCGCTTTAATTTCTTGTTGTGTGCGCGAACTTTCTTCTCGATATTATACCGACGTTTCGCTGGCATTCGTTTACTAACTTTCTCTGTATTTAATCAAAAAACAAACATTTAGTGCATTCAAACAAATTCAGTTTAATTTAAAATAACTTACTATGAAATCCTTTCGACATTTTCGGTCATATATTTGTGTTTATGAGAAAAATAAAAGTTAAACGAAAAAATTGAATGCGAAGATCGAATATAAAAACAAACAATTAATTTAATAAATATTGAAATTAATGAGAAAAGGAAAACGTGTTTTCACGTTATCACACATTCGCACGTTTCATATGAAGTGCGATCAACAGCTGTCCATTGAAAACGTCGCTTAATCATCAACATATCGATGCGCTCTTTTCAATCAATTTTCATAATTTTAATTATTTATTTATTTACTTAATTTTTATAATGAATATGATATCAAATTTTCTACTTTATATTACTTTGTAAAGAGACGAAAGCCAATTAAATTATAAAACTAATAATCAGCAAATACCGAATGAATCAAATCGGACGAAGTATCACAATTCGTATATTTTAAAATTTTTACTAATCTGAAGTTTACCAACGTTTGCGTCACACAGATCTGTGATAGTTTGACGTTTCTATTGCTAATTGTCTGCAATCTTTTTCAAAAACTTTAAATTACTTTAAAGTGTTTTACTTTAATTTAAAGTGTTTAAATTATAAACTTACTGTGAGAAAGACTAACAAACATACAGTATTAAAAATTAGACTATCATTACAACAAATATTAGCAATTTTTAAATAAGATTTTACTTATTATACACTTGTATATAGACTTAGTTAAATATGAATTTGACATAAATGTCAAAATCATTATTTATGAGACCATTATTGTGACCGAAAAATGCAAATAAATTGTAATGAAAAGTGTGAGATAGAGGGCAGTAGTGGGGCATTGAGTGCATCGATATGTGTGTGCAGTAGTGGTGAACGCCATGAATGGCGACCATTACTGAGAGGAAGACTGTGATCACTGATCTGTGTTGTCATTAATAGACGCCACTTGTGGTCACTTGACTGGCAGCTCAACGCTCGCTCGGCAATCATGGGTCGCGTTATCGGTTGAGGCTCGACAGCGCCCGTCATGTCAGTGGTGTGCGTGTGAGGTCTGTCGCACTTCTGGCCGCCGCCACCGCTTTCGATCGCACTCCGCGTCCGAAACCAAATCTGAATTACGAAATACTTAACGAGACGAACAAAACTGTGACCACTAATCGACAAATTGGTATTATCTGTGAAACAAAGTGCAAACGAATGAGTGGTGACGCGCAATGACTTCGCGAAACATCGGTCGAGCCGTTCAGATGTCGAGCGCCGACACCTGTAATGCAAGCGCGGAGAAGATGTCACTCACGAGTTCGACGCTCAAAGTATGGCCAAAGCTGTGGCAGAGTTGTTGTGTGAACGCGAATAACGAGTTTGTTTGAATTGTTTAGAGAAACCCAAAGATGGAGTTAAGCAGATCTGATTTGTTGCGATTGCTGTCCATTCTTGAGGGCGAACTGCAGGCCAGAGAGATCGTGATCGCTGTCCTCAAAGCCGAACACATCAAAAAGTTACTCTACCCCAACAAATGCCGCTCAAGCGCGGCGTTCACCACCAAAACGGTGGTCAGATCTGCGGCCATTGCCATAAACGCTACCGACGGCGAGAACTGCTCGTTCAACACATACTCTGATCCCTGGAATGCGCTCTCGAGAGACGCGTTCGGCGCATATGACCCGTCATTCGACGAAACAACGACTAAGGCTTTATTTAACCTAAAGATGCATCATTTAGAGGCACTCATTATGCAACAAAGAAAGTCGAGAAACAATTTGAAAGAACAATTAAGGCTAACCGAAGCCAAGTATAACAAAATTGCCAGAGATTTGGAGGAAGAGTTGAGATCGAAAGCGGATCGAGAGAGTGGCAGCGATTTAGCAGATCGTGTCGACCCAAAGCATCTCAAATTTGAAAATGATATTAAAAATTTAACTCAAACGCTGGAACAAGAAAGAGCACGAGAGAAGCAAATCGTTTTGTGCTTATTATCTGAACGAAAGCAACTGATTATTAAATTGATTGAGGAAAGGCAGCGAAACGAAGAATTACTGCAGCTGTTGAGTACGGAAAAGGGGAAAATTGGGGAAATGGTTGAGGGGTTGGAAGAAGAGAGTAAAAGATCTTTACAAATGGAGGCTGAATTAGAGAAATATTTAAGTGATTTCGAAAGTGAGCGCGAAAAGTTTCGCAGTCAATTGGCGGCGAGTGAGACGAGAAACGCCGAATTGGCGGCTGAGGTCGACAGGCTTCGCGACGAAATAGACTTATCTCACAAGAATGAAAAGTCCTCTCTAAACATAGGTGAAGGCGTCCGATCTGTAATAGTGACCTTGTCTTCAGCCACACGTGTAGTGCCAACTCTGCCCTCGATATCGACAGTGAGTGCCCCGCGCGCGGGTATCGCGCGACCAATTAGTCCCAAATCTTTAAATTTAGAACACATGGGTGTCGCTAAAGTTGCAGCTAATGTAAAGAATACGATTACAGTCGCTTCAAACTCGCAGCAAACACTCCACTCGTACGCCACTGTTCAGCCAATATCCTCAGTTAAGATGAACGCCACAATACCCCCGCCCCCCAGTATTCCCGCCCCGCCTCCCAAAGCGCTCACTACTTCTGCTCTCAAGGTGTCAGTCAATCAGTTATGTACTCAACCCGTTAGTCCAAATACCACTGCTTTTCAAAATATGACATACAATTTGGAAGTCGTTGAAGCGACCACTACTGCAACAACTGTTGCCACCACTACTATAGCCAGTACTACGAACGCAACGTCAACAACAACTACGACTTCAACATCAACTTCAACCACAGCTTCAACTAACTCTTCAACCACTCAGTCAAATCATTCGGCAAATAATGTAAATCAAAATTTAGGTGTATCGCCAGCGGCTAACAAACTAATAGCGAACTTGTCGTCGAACGCGAGCGGCCAATCGTCACAACAGTCGCCACTCGTGACGGCTCAGCGCAAGCTGTCCGGGAGTGGCGCGGGTCGCGGCACTCCGCCGCCAATCCCGCCAAACAAGCCTGTTATTAAACCAGTTCTTCCGCCACAAGCCCTTCAAAAGCGTAGCAAAGAAGTGAATTCATCCTCAAAGGCAGTGTCTGCGGCATCAGTTAAGAACATAAGTGCAACGATCGCTAATACTAATGCAACCACTAATACCACTAATAACATTAAAAATGCAACTATAGCTGCGAGTGATACCACAGGTGAGCTCATTAATTGCCAACAAATTAATAGTAACAACAATAACAACACGGAAGCAAATAGTACTGTAGACAATGTAGACCTCTTATGCCAAGAATTAGAAAATTTCAATTCTCTGCTCGTGTCGATGGTGTCAACGGCTTCCAAAAATAATTGATTAAAAATGCATTATTTATCATTTTTACATGATTTACATGACACACGCCTGACATGTATGAAACGCAACTCACGTTTTTTAAATAAGTTTGTCTTAAAAAGTTTGTTTTTGATTATTTTTGAAAGTTTTTCTTTAATGTAAGCAACGACGACAAAGTGTTTGATTTTTTATTAGATGAACTTTTTAATTGTCTAATTATTTTTATTACATTTACCTTTTAAGATAATTAATGCTAATTTGCTTTTGCATGACTTATTGCATGCATTATAATTGTTGTGTGTACTTGTTGTACATTAACGCATAAATTTATATACAATTCAATCAATTTATTTAATAATTAGTAATGTTCACAATAATTTATTTTCAACTTTTAATTATTGGTTATAAGTTTTATTGCTTTTGCTCATCGAATGAAATTATTGTATACCTTATATTCTATTTACTGGTAATTAATACAATATATTTTTGTTTCATTTGTTTTATTTATTTAATAATTTATTTTCAATTTAATTGCAAATCAGTTACAGTTTATTCAAAATACTTAAGTTATGGCACACAATTAATGTTTCTATTGAGGTAAATGATTGGCACACATATATTTATTACTTAATTGAGTAAATTATTAAAAATTGTTATTTTCTTAGGTTTGCATCGAGAAGTATTATAACAAGTAAACTGTTTTGATTAAACACTGCTTCGTTTCGCACAACTGATGTTCGAACGCATTCAATGTTTTTATGTGTGCATAAAAAGCTATTCTTAAACTGGATTTAGACGATTTCAACTTAGTTCTAGTGTTAGACAATTATTAACTTATCAATTACTTAAAATAATTTTAAACTGCCTGAGAAGAGATTTAGATGATATGTAAATAATGTGCTTAAAAGTTACCGGTAGGTTAAAAATACAAAATGTACTGTAATTATAAGCAATAAAATTGAATTTTAAAGAGTTATTAAATTTGCAAACAATTTCGGTAAGTATATGCAACTTTGTTTTCATTTGTGTAATTAGTAGATGAAAGTTTCACGTTTATAGAGTGTAATAGTAGTGAATTAATTTTGAATTAATATTTTCAAACAAATTTGATGACAATGTTTTATTTGATGAGATTGTTTTTATACTTAAACCTTTATTTTTAATTAACGATTAAGGCATTAGTAATTATTGAAAATATAAAATAAATAAATTTACAAATAGTACTTAAATAATAGATTATATTTCATTTTATGCAATTCAAATATTAGAATCTTAGTTTCTTACGTTTATGAAACGATAGTGACAAACGGTTTTGTCATATTGACATTGCTTTTTTATCGATTGGTCTTAAAATAATTCTAACCCTATAAATAAAGATGTAAAACGATTTTGTTTTGTCAAATCTCGTTCGCGTGTCGAACCTTTAAAAACTGTATATTAAAGTAATATTAATTATTGATTTCGTTTTAAATAAGTATTTTCATCAAATTAAATATATAATTTTGTATGCATACATTTACATTTATTAGTCCAATAATTATTAAAAACAAAAATTTAAATTAGAATTTATTAAAATTTTATTTCTATAGTATTTACATTTAGAAATATCATTTATTATTAATTTTTCATTTTAGATATATTTATAATATTAAATTTTAATTTAGAAATCTAATTCTTTGATTCTTTATTTCTTATCTAATAATTTGAAATGTAAATAAATCTAATATAATAATTAGAATAAAAATCTTGCAAAGCATTATTCTGTTTTTCAAGGTATGCAGTGCCTCAAACATTTCAAATACAAAACTCAAAACTCAGGCTTACAGATCAGATGTAACAAAAAATAAAAAGGGTGTTACATTTAATTATATTAGAAATTTTATTGGAATATACATTTAATTTCGCGTTGATTTGTGTCGAACATGAAATTATATTTACTTCATTATAGTTCAAAAGTGTTTGCAAAATTTTCCTAATGAATAGGCATTACTTTGACTATTATTATTTATTCTTTCCTGTAATATATGCTTTTCTGATGACAGGCTTACAGACTCAGTCTGAAAATGTTAATTTGAGACTTCTATTTAAAACTCACTTCGAGTTCAGTTGATTTTTATCATTAAGTCTGACGACTAAACAGCAAACATTTCTGTTAAAACCAAGTTCATTACTACTCGTTTAAACTTCGGTTAAATGAATATTCAACATAAGATTCAATAAAGAACAAATGTCTATATTAGTTAACGATTTTCAGTTTATTTTATAGTCAATCATTCCGAAAAAATCACGATATTGTTATAAAAAGCAGTTGATGTTTATATCTGGTTTAAATTAGATTAACCCAAACACAGCTTAGGTTTTTAAAAGCTATTATAATAATTACTTTACTAAATTCAATTTTAATATATAACACTTTAAATTACAGGACAAATCATTAAATAATAACAACGAATTAACTATATTTTGCATTATTATTAAATCGATAAAATTGCTTTTAAATTTAATAGTATCCATAATTAGCGCAAAGCAATTACTGTATGATATTATTCACAGATAGACATCAATGCCTTCCAACTCCTCTTCCGGCGGTAATGTCCAACTACTTTGAGGGACCAGATCTATGTCGATATACGGCAATCCCAGTCTCTCTCGTCGATCGATCTCCAGATACGCCTCTCTCACCGCCCAATCCTTCAGTCTTGAAATCAACAAATAAGGCATTGAATGGCAGGCAATACAAAAAAGGCATACAATGCTTACCTATAGTCGGGATAATATAAGCCGATGTACGGTATAAACACGCATATAATGGTAACGCTGACGAACCCAAACAGTTTGTTGAGATAGCGATCGTCTTCCATGTCTCCGTAATTGTAGCCGTAAGTCATCCAATTCTGCGATTGGCATCAAATTATTTAATAGTTTACGTTCAGAAACTAAAATAAGCCTATTGTAAGACCTTCTGCTTCTCGACGTCGGCGAACTCGCGGACAGTCCTCGGGCCGCGCGGCACCTTCTCGTTCAGTCCCGGCGCATAACTGGTGTACTCGTTGTACTCGTAGTACTCGCTGTCCTTCTTCTTCGTCTTATCGCTGTCACTCATGCATCGCATACTATTGATTGACTGCTGTCTCCTCTTACGCTCCATTAATGGCAACACTCGCTGACCATTTCTGGCCGTCATATTCAGTAATCGATTCATGATTTCAATGATAACAAAATTAAAATAATCGCATAATTGTTTACCAACACATGTAAGACTGCAAACAATGGCATCAATTACGCCACTAATATGTCGCTCACATCTCATACTTACGTCACATTTCTATGAAATGATTTTCAATTCGTTAATTCATTACCGAAACTATATTATATAATAATATAATAAACTATTAAAGCTATTTACATGAGAACATGCGTGTTAAATGAGATTAAAGTATGGCTTCGCTTAATGCCAATGAGAGCTGAGTTTGTTTTTTTTTGTAATAAATATTTGTCGAAATTTCGCACAAATTAAAACTAATAAAATTTTTAAACACTTTCTTACTATATCTGGAAATTATATTCCTTTGACGATTTAAATAATGATATATAAAATGAATTTAAAGAGCAAAAGTTGAGAATATTTATTTAAAAAAATTTTAAATAACAGCTTAAATGTGAAAATTCTCAAAATTAACATCAAATTACTTTTACACGGTTTGTCACTTCACACAGAAATTAAATAAAGTCGTTAATATAAATAAGGATTACCGGTATTGTAAAATGTTATTTTGTATTAATCAATATTAAGTTTAATAAGCAAATAAATGAAAAAATCTAAGGCTTTAAATAATTAGCGTAATATATTTCGGGAAAAAAGTGTTGAAGTTAAGTATAGTTTTAAAAAAATCAGTCAATGGAGCAATTTTGTGAGTTTGCTGATAGACATCTTTTTATGCTTTCGAGAATTGTCTCTTTTATTTGGCAAACTATCTCTAGTGTGAAGGCGACTCTTCGAGCAATTGAAAAGAGCCTCGATTTCACCGATGGCTGCCGTTTCGGCCGTCGAGGCGTGACTCGACAGAGTAGGACACTGTTCGTGGTCTAAAATTCTCGATTCTAACAAAATAGCTATATCTCGATGTCCGCAATTGATGGCAACGTCTTGAGCATTGCGTCCATAGTGGTCGACGTGCGCCAAATCAGAACCGGCACTTAAAAGTGCAGAGCAGGCGTCGATCTGTCCCTGTTGTGCAGCTATGAGGAGAGGAGTTGCGCCCTGACTCGAAGATACATGATTCACATCACATCCAGAATCTAACAACATATTGACGATGTCTGTGTGTCCGTTCCAGACGCACATATGAAGCGGAGTTCGTCCTTCGTTGTCCACAGCGTTCCCGTTAGCGTCCAATTCAATGAGAGCCTCAACAATGTTCTTCAATCCCTGCCACGCGGACACGTGTAACGCTGTTCTTCCTTCTAGATCTTGGATTTCCAAATCAGCGCCGAGTTTAACTAAATGATGTAAAGTATTAACTGCTGCCGCGTCATCATTGGCACAACTGGCCACGCAGTAAATAGTGCTTCTGCCGTCGGGGTCCACATAATTAATATCAGCTCCATTTTCCACCAGCAGTGACACCACATCTAGATGTGAATTGAGAGCGGCGAACCTGAGCGCAGACTTGCCGTCGTGCGAAAACGTACAAATAGACTCGTTTGAGATTAACAGTTTGCACGCATTCAAATGTCCACCACTAGCGCTTTCATGCAATGCTAATTTTCCTTCATTATCTCTGGCGTGCTGTAAAGTACTTCCTCCGATGTCAAGAAGCGCTTCGACCACATCAGCGTTGCCGTGAGAAGCGGCCAAATGTAAAGCCGTTCTGCCGTTGTTATCCCTGTGAAGCTCATCGCAACCGACAGCTAACAATAAGCGAATCACGTCAACAGAACATTGAGATTCATTAGCGGCCAAACACAGCAAAGAGCGACCGGAGTGGTCGATATAGTCAGTGTGTGCGCCCCAAAACAATAGTAATTCAACTATTTTGGGCGACGAGTGCTGGAGAATTGCGAGAACTAATGAAGAACGAGATAACGCATCGCAAGCGTCCACATCTGCGTCCGAGTCTAACAACACTTCGCATATGTCCACACAGTTTTGGCCGACAGCTATCATAAGAGGCGTCAAACCGTTTTCATTATCACAAACCGCGTTAACGTCAACTTCGAATTCAATAAACAGCTCAACAATGTTGGTATTTTCACTTTTCACCGCCCAATACATTGCAGTTTTTTGCTTAATTAGACAATTGTTTAGTAAATCACTTTCGTTTATCAGTAAATCTCTCAACGAAGAGATGTCGTGAGAGAAAAGTGCTGTTTGAAACTGACTCACGAGATTTACGTAATCAGTTTCGTCTTTAAATGTGTCAAATTTGGCTTCTTGTTCATCACAGCTATGATTATTTACTTTAATAGGTTGAGCCGAATCGAAAATTTTGATAAAATTATATTCGGATGGCTTTGTTTCTATGAGCGAGTTTTTGCAATTGCGAATAAAATGCATTATTTCCGATTCAACATTGAGTTTGATTAGCGATATAACGTCCACATACGAAGAGCTCAACAATAACCAGAGAGCGTAGTGGTGTACGCTATAATTGTTAATATTACTCTTTAATATATGAAAATAACGATCGCTAACAGACTCAATGCTATCACAAAGAGCGAGTAAAATATGACCAAACGATTGATCGCATAGAAATCTTCGCGTACAGTGCTTAACGTCTGTTATCCACTCAACGAGACTCGTATGAGATAATTCAAACGTTTGGTCGCTATTATTTTGCAAAATAGAATATGAACACAACTCTTCTAAAATGGTGTCCAAATACGAGTTCTCCCAACAAAAACACATTTTAAGAACATCTTTCGTTAGCTTTCGCTGCTGTGAGACTAACGCTATGGATATTATTAACTTGTAATCGATTTCACTCTCTGGGTTTGCGTCGAATAATTTGGTGCAGAGCGCTAAATACAGGCCATTCAAAGTGGCACCAATCGAGTCCACTTCGTCGGTCCTCAGTAAAGAGCGCTCAAAACAGTCTAAAATAAGCTTAACGTATAAAAAACAACCGTTGCTTTTGATGCCAATTTGGTTGAGAGCTTTCTTGCCGGAAACGCCTAATGGGCCGCAATTGAATTGCTTAATGCGATGCATTATATAGCACTTCATATCATTGATGACATTCACTTTTCTCATGTCGTCGATCGAGATCTTACGCGCGCCGCTAAACATTTTGGTAAAACCTCGCCTACGCTTTGGTCGGGCGCTGACCAATAGGTGAACCCACTTCGGCAGCAAATGAATGTGATTTGAGATTAATTGGCATATCTTTTCGTTGATATCAATCGAGTCGATAGCGATGATAAACTGTTGGTCACAATTGACGCGTTTTCCGTTTTCGATGAGCGGAAACAGAACACAGTCGCGAAAAATGTCTTCGTCTGAGGCTATCTCTTCGTCGTACATATCGTTAGCGATATTTTTGAGATTAAGCTTACGCTTCACTTGCGTTTCGACACTCGCTATGAACTCATTAATATTGCTGTTTTCGGTGCACTCGAAAACGGCCAACAAATTGTGTTTGTATTTGTCTAATCGAGTCAATTGCTTGAATAGAATTGTTTTGCCACTTCCGGCGCACCCGAATATAGCGGTCACGTTAGTGGTGGTCGGGCACTGACTGCGGGTGTCTATGGTTTTGTCCAGTTTGGTGAACACCCACTCGCGCCCAATCAATGACACACTTTCCAACATTTCAAGTATTTTAACTCACTTTTAAATTCGTTAATTCAATGTGTAATTAATGTCGATCAGCATATGCTACCAAAAAACACAATAAACTTAACTGCAAATTCAAACTTTTGAAAATCTCTGCTTTAATGAACAAAACAGTTTAATTCACAAACCAATAACACTGAAAGTATTCAAAAATTGTTTAATGAAGCGAATGATAGTTTTATAGAAATAGTCAGTCAAAGTCAAAGTCAATTAAGTCAAATAAGTCAGTGAACGCAATGAACTCAATAGTCGTCGTCGTCGTGCGCGTTACTGTTGGCGAACTGTTTCTGCTGAGCGATGGCCGTGTTCTGCATTTGGATCCACTCCTGCTGTTCGATGACGGCCTGTTCGGCCCTCGCCTTCGCGAACAGCTCCTGCTGTTGGCGAAGCAGTTCCTCCTCAGGTATGCCCAAGTGCTCCAAACGAGTGCTCTGCCGTCTCTTCGTCCGCTTGCAGTCGTTCACCACCGACTCGGCCTCCGACTTGTAGGCCGAAAACCCCAAATTGTCCAAAGCGTTGAGAACGTGTTCGGCAGACATGGTCTTCTTCTGTTGCTTTTCGCAGATGTTGTTCGCCTCGGTTGTGATGCAATGAATGAACTCTGAGCAGCACTGAAGTATGAGTTCGCGCGAGTCGTTGGCGACTCTGATATCTCCGACCAACTCTTTGATCAACTTATTCATAGCCGCGCGCGGAATCGTCAGCTCTTCGTCTTCCTTCTCATTCGATGCCATCGACTCATATGATTGGACACACACTCGACGCTAAGCTATGCTGTGATTTGCGAGCAGTTCGTGGTTTGGATGAGAGCGACAATCACTCGCTTATACCATAATAGGCGCGCATCAAAAGCAAACACCAAATCAAACTCAATCACATGAAGACATGTCTAAACAGACATTTTTAGTTTACATGTTAGACGCGAGTACAGTGAGTACAGCACAGTAAGCATACTCTACAGTCAATAGATGTAGTGTTCAGTACTCAACGCATACATCAGTACAGTACTCACTACTTATATTTATCTCGAGCTCTATTGTGTGGCTTACGGTAACCTTTCATCCAATACGGCATTTTTTATTAGCATATTTTGAGTTTGACAAACGCAAGATTAAGGATTTGAGATGTCTGTCTGTCTGTTCGCCCCTCCGATGAAGGGAACGAACCATAAGTGGGCCAAATTTAGCGTCATTTAAATAGAGTTTTAACGCATTCAATTTAGAGTTTTAATTCAATTTTAAAAAAAGATTAATTTTGTTTTTAATAATTCTAGAAATAAATTAATTTAATAAATAATGTTAAAATAAGCTCTTAATAGTGTTCGATCTTGTTTTAGATAACATTCGAGAGATAGAAGTTATTATTTCAAAATAATGTGTTTTTATTTAGTTTAAAAACTTGTTTGATATTGATATTTAACATCAACAGCTTAAATGTTTAATTAATTTACTATATTTATTACTATATTTATATTTAATTATTATTTGCGATTTATTGCGCGTTAAATCCGAAGTGTGATTATAAAGTGATATTAATTTATAAAACTAATAAAACTCATAACAAATAGATAATAACTACTGTATGATAATTAGTTACAAACGTAGAGATATTAAACTATAAGAATGTTTAACAACCATTAGTTAAACTTTTAGTGAACCCTAACCAATGGTTCACTTTTTATTTTATTGAATATTTGTCTATTTTGTCACTTGGATTATACATAATTTGCAACATTTGTTGGCACATCTATCAGGAAAATAAAAAGTTTGCATTAATTATGAAGTATTCATTAGAATCATCAAAATTTAAAAACTACTAAAAGAGAGAGAATGAGCTTTCTTTACCATTAACTCGATAATAAAATCTATTTATAAAAATAGATATAAAAATAAAATAAGTTAAGATTTAAATTCTAATGATCCGTAATGTCGTGATAATGGTATACATTTATGGGACGCATATAAGGGACAAATAGTGCACACTTAAGAGTGTATAACAATGCCGACCAAGTTATTTCTGCCAATTGCATGGCTTAGAGACAAAATCGGATCGTTTTTCACGATCCGATCCGAAATTTAAAATTTTATGAACCGATCCATAAATATATTAAATTATTTAATAATAAGAAAATTAATTATTATTTAAAACTTTCAATACAAATCAAAGTTAGATCTTATAAATAATACGTGATCCACTTTATATATATCTAATTTCTATCAGTGATTGTAAGGCCAGCATAATTAATTACTATTGATTTGATACTTCACATTGAATTGATTCACTTTTGTCTAAATCAGACATTATTGACATTAAAATTTAATAAACTTTAAATCAAATTATTTATTTTTAGTACTAATGCTTTCAATACTTTAAAAAGTTAACTAAAATAATTCAATAATACAATTCATTTCTAGTCTGTCTTTATTCTTGTCTTTAACTGAAGCTAAATATAATTTGAAACATTATTTTCACAGATAAGTGTGAAATACTTTTGGTCAAACTTAGTGTGTCTAAGCATTGGCTATTAACCAAAAACTAGAGGTTTTACGCGTCCAAAGGACGGGTATCTAATCTCTAATCTAATATGTAATCGCGACTATAATTTAATAAAATTTGTTATATGCCATAGCTTTCAATACTGATGGCACAAAAATTTACAACGGTTTTGAATTCGCAATTCACGTGTTTGACACGTCCATTCCTGACGACCGTGTGTTCTCCGACCGACTCCAGGTTTGTCTCGTCATGCCTGCCATTATTTTCTATAATATGATTTCTCAAATTAATTAAAAAGAGCTAAAACAAGTTCAATAAGGCATTATATCAGGTGTTTGCGTTAACACAACCAACCAATACTTTTATGTTCTATGGACCCAAAAAGAAAAGCACAAAAAGTTTTATATAAAGCGCTGTAAAATTTAGAGTTATAAGGGGTTGTGTTTCAAGTGTTTCAATTTAAAACAAATCCTCTAATTTGTTGTCTCACTTCGATTAATAATTTGCTGTCATCGCTGCATGTGATCATCACGTGGTCATCGCTGTTGATCGCCAAACACGAGCTGTCCGGTGACCACTTGCAGTCCTTCTCGAAGTTGTTCGTGGCGTTGGCTGACTGGCCATCGAATGACGTAACGCTTACCTGCTTAAATAGCACGCAGTTCTTCATTGTCGTTAATTTAGCCTTCAATATATTCACTATATTTCACTTTATATCAAATTGCTGTACTATAGTATAGTGCTATAGCGATATCGCTGCACATGCGCTATGCGAGCGACACACGTGACAGACAGAAAGACAGAAACAGCGAAATATATTATTAATTCTAAATCCAAAACATTAGTAATTAAATTTGGACCAATTATAGTTCCTTCCCTTCATCTGTGGGGCGGCAGACAGACGGACAGACATCTCAAATCCATAGCTTGATTTTGTCAAAATAAGCTAAAAATGTTTGGTCGAACGAAATGCAGGTTTTCTTATCATAATAATTCCTTTTATGAGGATTAAAATTTTTGAATACAAATAGATAGCAATGAGTAATGATGTCAACAAACTCTAAATTATGAGCTTAAGCTTAAAAATTACATAATTCAAGCTTAAGCTTAAATTTAATTCTTTACATTTAATTTAATAAAATGAGCTGAAGCTTACATTAATAAAATAATATACAGTATGGAAAGTTAAGTCATGCTATTATTGAAAATGGCAAAGCATTAAAATGTTATTCAGAGATAATCTCATAATCCTTTTGGTTTGCATTAAATGAAAATTCAATAATAGAGCATTTATTTTTTTCGTAATAACAAACCATTGGAGGATTAATTAATTAAATGTACCAAACAATAATGTTCTATAAACTGTTTTTCCTGTGTCTAATAAATTGAACTTCGTTTGAATAGTGGCACGACTTAAATGCCATACTGTACATGAAAATGGATATGAAAAATACAATAATGAATTAAATTATAGCTTCATTTTAATTATTTAAAACTATTTTAAAGTGTTTCAAATATGTAAATACCTATTATTATGCAAGTTTTTAATAAAAATTATTATTTCCATATTGAAAATAGTATTTATAGCATAAGATAAATTTTTATTAAAAATATAATGTCTTTATTTTACATTAGAATCAATTTCTAAGCTCACGAACAACAGCTTGAGCTGAGCTTAAGCTAGTTTGAGCTTTTTCGACACCTTTACAAATGAGAAACACCTTTTCAAACATAATTTAGATTAGAGATCAAAACGGATCGCAAAACTTTATTCCGAAAATTTTAAATCTAAGAAATGACATTTGAATAAAAATAAATAAATATGCTTTATATTAAGCTTTTAACTCACAACGAGCTAAGTTTAATTGTTGAGCATTAAACTGGACAAACATAAAATTGCGATGCTTTCTAATAATTTGGGTTTATTATAACTTTAGTGTTATGTAAGCGATTGAATTCTTTTAGTTATTCAAAAAATGTATTATTAGTTTGTTTTGTAAAATTTTAAGTATTATTAAACTATCTCTTAAACAATATTTCATTATTAAGCTACTATAAAAATATATTTGGCAGCTATTACTGGTCAACTTGTTTGACTTAAAGGACATCTTTAGCGTCAAAAAGTGTCAAAAATTTCTTTAACCTTAGCCCTGTGTAACCTATTTAAACTAAAATAGCATTGGATAGACTGAACACTTTTAAAAAAAACATGATTATAAATAATTGATGATTCATAAATTAAGCTTTTGTATCATTAAATGAATAACATTTATAATTGAAAGATTGTCTATCAGATTTTATAAATATATAAAAGCGTCAAATGAAAGCTTGCATTCCATTGAAATATGCATTAAATTATGAATCGATTTAAAATTCTTAAGTTAATTAAAATTGATCAGTAATAAGAAAACAGTAATAAACTTTAATCATAGTCAATATAAATATATAATTTTCTATTCAAAAAACTAAATATGAAAACATATATTATACAACATAAAATTTCACGTCTTATGAAAAAAAAAGACATTTTGATAGATAAATAAAAACGTATGACAAGTAATTTTAGATAATAACAAAATACTTAATAATTAAAGTGACATTTCTGTTAAAACAGAATTCTTTATTACAAGAATAAATTGGTATGACTTTCAAAACAACTCTTAAAAGTATCTTTTAAGACAAATTTTTTTCTTGAAAAAAGGGTGTCTTTCATTATTATTTTTAATGACCGATTTGTATTAATTTTATTTATTAATATTTATTAGTAAATTTTTTATTTAACCGAAAAATCAAATTTTGACCATTTTTTGCCTATAAAAGCCGAATTTTATTATTATTACTTTATTTAACAGAAATGTTCGCACTTTAATAATTATTAAAAATATCAAAATCAATGTTCGTCAGTATTGCTGAGTCCTTGCAATTGAGTGAGCGATTCAAGAATTAATTTAATGTGAGCCTTAATTTTTGCGGATTGAATCGTCAATGACTTGAGATCTTCGTTCAGGAGTTTTTCTTTTTTGTCGATAAAACGAATCGCTTCGTCGAGAGTGTACTCGAGATAATATCCGAGACCGATGTTCACGATTATGGTCTGCGGGTTAGGCCTGAGGGGCAACAAAACAGATTTCTAATTATAATTTACATTCAGTTACGCTAAAAATTTGTTATAAGTTTTACTCTCTGCTCATCAAAAAGTTTCAATTTATTTGACAGATATTATAAATATTATTAAAAAATTCAATCTATTAATTATCAATTAATTATACAAATCATGTCATACACGACGCACTGCGCGTAAAAGTTAGAGCCGATGTCAGTCATGAGTTTGAGCGGTCGCTGTTCGGAGTGGACGTAACTCTTGTCTCGAATGCCTTTCGCGAATGAGCTCACCTGCGAGTAGTGCGCCATTTGAGTGCACACTCTCTCCTGTCGGGCCATCACTCTCTTCAAGTCGTTTCGCAGCACTTCGTTCACAAACGTCTCGTAATCGCTGATCTTCTTCTGCATATCGATCTCACTATCGGTGGCAAACATTGCCGGCAAACGATAACAAATACGAAGTGAGCGCTAATATACGCCTGGCGTTCACTGGTGTAGACTCGCGTTCAGACCAATCGCGAGCATCGATAGTATTGCGAGTATTGAGAGTGTTGAGCATAGCGTTGAGCGCACTATACGTACAGTTAGTGAGAGAAGTGAGAGAAGGGAGAGATAGGAGGGGTTATCGCGTATTTGAAGCTAACGTTTCGGCACATCATTCAAGTGTCAAAATTAGTTCATTAATTTCTTGGATTTTTGGTAAGTTTAGCAAATTTTTTTCAGACCCTATTTATTTATTGTGAGCGCGAACCATATGGGAGTAAATTTTGGTGAAATTAGTTTGCGGTTTGAAGCGACTCGAGTCGAGTTAATGGCGACCGAAAAACGCAATTCTTTGTGCAAATTCTCAGATTTGGGCGCCATTGAGATGTGTTGAGATGTGTTGAGATGTATGCGACGCGTATTGCGCTCTACTGTTCACTACAGTACAGTGCACTGCAGTGAATGCCTGAATGCGAGAATATTGAGAATAACGCGATCAGTGCTCGCAATGCTGTGCCGTTCGCTGCAATGCTGGGCCGCTCTCGCAGTCGCGCTCACTATTAGTGCCTAACGTTGACTCACGTTTGGCTCGCTTTCCATTAACTTTATTATTATTGCTCGTTAAGTAAGTTTGCTTTTATTGATTTCATTTTCGCGTTAATTATTTTCTGTTTAGCAATACATTCGCTGTCCATTTAGTTAACTCGCTTTGTTTGTGTTTTTCTATATTATTGTTTTGCTCGTCAGTGAGAATGAGATTTATGTAAAGCGTATGTAAAACTATTTGCGCAAACTTTCAATAGTGTTGACAATAACGCACATCAAAATCGCAAACTGATCGACAATAGCTGACTCTCGCACAGAATATTGTTATAAAAATAGCGCGAAACGAGTTTCGCGAATCAAATCAATGAATAACCGTATAATTATTCATATTTGATATATTTTCTATTGAATTCAATATTAATTTTTTTTATTGTTTTTAAAACATTAAAAACGATTGCTTTTTTAATTTGCATAATCTATTCTTAGAAACAATTTATTTATTTATTTGAATTTATTATTTTCTAACGATAAAGTATGAGTGAAATAATATTGTAGTGAATAAATGATTTGCGAACCAATACGTTAAAGTAAATTATTCATTATATAGTTTAGTGGTGCCGCTCTTTAAACACCCTTTTTCTCTAATAAGTAAGAAAACTCACTGCAATTTTTTTATGACTCCTCTATTTTATCCCCGAAATCAGTTGTATTTTTTTTACTAAATTTCTATAAAAAAAATATGAAGTTATAATTTATAAATTGTAACAAATATAACAATTTGGATGCGAAACTGTTGTTCACCGCTCTTACAGTTCAGAGCCAATACAGCGCACCTCAATGTGGTGTTTGTGCTAACTTTGAAACTTTGTTTGCGTT
>JAQIYA010000472.1:0-20147 GCA_034699355.1 Microtritia minima
TGGAATGAAAATTAAACTTGAATAGCAACTTATACTCTCAAAATGCATATTACATGCAAATTACATAAGAAGCCTCACCCTCTATAACCCCATCTTAACCGACATAAAACATGACAACCTTCACACCCCTTTGACCTGTCCCTTAAAATCAAGCGCCAGTTTAACACTAAACCTCTCCAAGCCCAACCAAACCCAAGCCGGTCCTCAACTCAAGAGCCCCTTAACCCCATTAACCACAAACCCCAATCAACCCTAAATCCCTTAATCCTAACCCCTCAACTCAATACCCCTTTAACGCCAAACCCTCTTAACACAAGCCACTCCTCAACTCAGACTTTCTTAAAATAATTAATTAACGATTATTTGAATACTGCTTATTAGTTTTTTGAAAATACAATTTACAATAAAATATCTTTAAAATCATTGAAGTGCTTAATTACTATGCTTTATGTTATATGCTTTTATAATTAATTTTTCAAAATTTTACTGTTAAAACAATATTTGGACGCATTTTGAATTCTACAAAATATTTCCATTTTTTCATTAAAATTGCAAAAATTGTTTATCCCATATTCCTGTAGATTCTTATCTTTTATCGTCACTTTTTAAAATACAAATATTTTTTTATTGCTTAAAATTTTGCATTAATTTGTTTAATAAACAAAGAAGTTTAAAGATCTGCGTTTTGGATGACTATCAAGTATTATTGACTTCATTGTCAATTATAAATATGATAATTACTATAAAAGCAATTCTCGCATTTTTATAATTAATAAATAAACTAATCTTAATTGATAGTAGAATTAGTAATAAAATTAATGTTTGAAAAATTTGTTTACTAACATTAAACAAACTTACTATTATTATACTTACTTATTAAAAAAATAATATTTGATAATATGCTAATTATGTTTAAAGCAATCAGTAATAGGAATTATCTCTAAAAGTACAATTTTCTTTCATTTAGATCTTCATTTATAAAAATTTGTTTTACTTTTAACCATAGTTTATATAATATAAATTTTTGTAATGTAAATTGTGATTAAAATCTGTTTGACAAGCTTTTCAAGGTTGGCTATAACTTCTTGTCTAAAATAATCCTTTCAGGTCAAGAAAAAGTTAATTCAATACAAACTAATATTCTAACCCCTATAGAGTGATCATCATTTGCTTTCCTGATTACAGCTACTGTCAGCTACAGCTCAATACAAGGCGGTCTATCGAGATGTAAAATGATTTGTCTTCAATGGTCGTGTCATTATTGTTATTATAATGAGCTCATATGAGCTCATTTCACCACTATTTTATAATTCATAACTAAGTTCTTATATTTATTATACATATTTTAAAAATATTTGTGGGTCTTGTAAGCGCTCACTTCTTTTGCAATTTATGAATTTTAATAATAAATTTAAATTTACATTTTTATTTTTGTATTTAATAACACTTTCTATTTTAATTTTACAGCAATAAATTTGAGCAATAATTTTATATCTATCAAAACATCCTTAAACTATATATTAATCACAAATGTTTATTCAACTTATATCTATTTAAATAAGTTATACCTATTTGAAGACTTAAAAGTTTATTTAAATGAACAGAAATTTTGCTCATATATACAATAATATATATATGAGCAAAATTATATATATATATATATATATATATATATATATATATATATATATATATATTGGTAGAAAATTATACCTAAAATTTTTTTAAAAAAAATTTGCAGCGAAACAAAAATAACTCTTTGCTTACTTTTACACACTAACAAAACTTGCTTTCGTTATTTCTGTATACTATATCAGGCGTGATGTTAAGCACGTGTTAACACGATTTTGATATTTAATTTAATAACATTTAATCTTTTATTTAGTATTTGTTTTTATTACAATTAGTGTTACATTAATTATAGCATTAGCAGAAAATGCCATTTTTTATTAGAAATAATAAGAAAAGTAAAAATTCATCGAAAGCATGGGATAAGCAAAAGGTAATGGTTTTATTAGTTTTGCAAAATTAATTTGAATATTATTTGTAAATTGTTTGATCAAATAGCAGACAAATAAATCTCGCGAAACGAAAAAAGCGTTAAACGAAGATATTTCGAGCGAATCGGACGACGAAGAGGTGAGCGATGGGCTGAACAGGAAAAGTGCGAAACGAAAAGACGAGGAGAGGTCGTTGTCGGACAGCGAAGAGACGCCTCAAGAGAAGAAGATTCGTTTGGCGAAGATATACCTCGAAGAGATCGAGCGTCAGGAGAGACAGAGGAATGACAACCAAGCGGTCGACACGGCCGTCATTGGCGGTCGACTGCGAGACGAAGTACTGGAACAATCGGGACGTTTGCACCGAAAGGTTGCCGATAACTACATAGAGGCTAAAGTGGACCAAATTGTGTGTTTGAAGAATGGCCACAAACTGAGCGTCACGTGTTGTGTCCTCTCAACCGACTCGAAGTATATTTTTTCGGCTTCAAAGGACTGTTCAATAATTAAGTGGGACTTAGAGTGTGCTAAAAGAGTTAAGACTATTCATAATTTGATTAAGACCTCTAAAGACAATGCTGTTGGACATCGCAAACATATTCTTTGTTTAGCCATTTCTAGTGATAATAAATTCTTAGCCTCAGGATGTTATGACAAAATAATTAATATCTGGAATCCGGACTCAATGGAATGGATTCACACGTTTCGCGGACATCGATCAGCTGTTAGTGGTCTGGCGTTTCGGAAAGGCTTTCATCAACTATTTAGCTCTTCCTTTGATCGATCAGTTAAAGTGTGGAATCTCGACGAAATGTCTTATGTGGAGACTCTTTTCGGACATCAAGAATCAATAATGGCTATCGATAGCCTTCTTAGAGAGCGGGCCATTACTGCCGGAGGAAGCGATTCGTCGCTTAGGATTTGGAAAATTGTTGAAGAGTCGCAACTCGTGTTTCAAGGAAATAATTCGTCTATTGATTGCGTTAAATTAATCGATGAACAACACTTTGTTTCGGCCAGTGATGACGGGTTTGATCATTATTTTTCTTGTGATTTCTACATTGATTTTTAATTAATTAATTTACTGAAAAATTGTCAAATATTACTAATAATAGTTAGTACTCGGTTTAGGCATCAGAATTTAGGCAATTCTATGATTTAGGCGACAGAAATTATTATAATTATAAATAGTAAATATAAATAATATAAGTAATTTAATTAATTTATTGGTATTTTTAATATTTTTAATTAAATCTAAATGTAAAATTCATAATGTTTATTATTTCGGATTTAGGCAATGAATGAATGAAGCTTTAAATGATGCCAATAAATAGTTGCCTAAATTGAATACTAACTTTTCGCAACTACACTGTATATATGGGCGTATTTATTCTTAAACTTTTATTAAAAATATCTTATTCTATTTTATTGTTTAATATAAAATTATTATTATTAATTATTTTATAGGACTATATCCTTGTGGTCTGTTTTAAAAAAGAAACCATTAATATCTTATCCCAATTCTCATGGAATGGGAACTTCAGGCGCTAATTGGATAACATCCTTAGCGGTTATGAGAAATACTGACTTAATAGCATCAGGTATTCAAGACGTTTAATAGTTTATATCGTGAAATGATAATCATTTTACATAGATTTTTATTTTAAAAGCAGGATCTAAAGACAGTATGATTAGATTATGGAAAATTTCAAATGATTTTAAAAAATTAGAACCATTGTTTACAATTCCAGCTGTAAGTTAAATATTTGTAAATTTTTTCTTTCATTCTTTTATTTCAATGTTAAAATTTTTAGATTGGTTTTGTGAACAGTCTTGAATTTAGCAGTAATGGTCGTTATATAGTTGCAAGTATTGGACGCGAGCATCGTTTGGGCCGCTGGTGGACCATTAAAGAAGCTAAAAATTCTATTATGATTATACCTTTAATTCTGAATTCATAATATAATGTCAATTTCTTTACTGCAATAAATTATAAATTTCATGCTTCATATACTTTATTAATAATATTGGCATTATGTTTATATTATAATTTATTTAATTTTAAAAATTATGTAAATTAATTACATTTTACAGAGTATTAAAGAAATTAAAGGCTTATATTTTTACAATTTAAGTATATTATTTGTCAATTATTTTTAAAATTTTCATTGACATTAAAATATTTTAGATTGTATTAAATTATAAATCTATGGTAAACATTTAAATTTAAGTCTGACGATTGAAGGTTTTGATGCTTATATTGGCTTAATATTAACCTTTTCAAAGGTAAAATATTAAGATCAAGTTTAAATAATTTTAATTTAAAGAATTTAGTAACAATAATAATTATAATATAATGTTATTAAGAAATTCAAATTTGAAAAACTAATTTTGAGACATTGTTTATGATTGTTTGCACTCAAATCTATTAAACAAAATATATTGAATTGGAAAAAATAAGAAAGTTTGTCTGTTTAATGAATCAAAATTGACGATAGAGACGAGTCTTAAAGTCATAATTTTTATAAGAACATAATAATTATTACTGTAACTATAATGTAGTTTTATGTTTGATGTAGAATACTGTTTCTTCTTTCACTTAAGACGATTAATGGCATACGCATAAGCCTTACTTGCATTAGTAAAGCTTTCGTTAAAGCTTTAAGCTTTAACACTGTTTCTTTCATGGCTAACATAATTGCATAAATTTGAGAATCAGAAATATTATCCTTTAAGAAATTCATATGTTATGAGACATAAAAGAATACACCGCACCTATACTGCACCTGGAAATCACTTTTACTCCAGATATGGTCAACGCTTGAAAGGGTCAATGCGTGACATTGAAACTTATTGCAAAAAAAGTCTAGTCTATCCCCTTTCACTCAGCGGTTAAGCTATTCATATTGAAATTTTCATATGTAAGTCCGGCGCGGATGAAAAATTGCCTTATGGTCAGTGAGTGTCAACCCATTTATGATTGACAATAGCAACACCTTTGTCGACCTCTTGTAAGGAAATGTCATTTTGCAAAACTGAAAACCAGATTCTGTCAAATCATTATTTCATGTCATTCGAAATTCTTATTTCATATTGAAATGAAAATTCTTAAATATAAAAAATTATTTACTGTTTTAAATTATTTAAATTATACAATAATATTGACATAAACTTTTGAATTTAATTAAACAAAATAAAAAAAATCCTATTAAATTAACTGTTGAATTATTCTAAAATATCAATAAAAATATATAATTCATAAATTTTGCAGTATTTACATATATTTTTACAGTTTATAATTTTTTTTAAAAGTCGTTAAAAAGTTTTGTGATGCATATATTGCTTTTGATTAAAGGCTTGTATAATTGCCAAGTGGTTAACGCGTTGAACATTCATTTCCAATGTCAGGTACAAAATAAAATATTTATTGACGTATTTAAATAACAGAAATCCAAGTAATAATTAAATTTTACAATTTTGAAATCGTTTAATATTATATATATACAGAATAAAATTACTTTTTAATTAATAAATTTACCATAAAATAATGTAAATTAAGTAAGTCTTATAAATATTAAAGCTCATAAAAAGTAAAATATTGTAAATGCAATGCTTAATTATTATTAATATATAAATATTTTCCTATAAATATGTAATTAAATTAAACTTTTTAAAGAGCTCTTGATTTATTGAAAATGATTTGTTTTACTATTATTGGTGTATTGTTTTGATTACAAAATTGAATGGAATGTCATATGAATTTAAGTTATAATAGAACTGATTTTCTTAAAATTTTAGTAAAAACTTTTAACAAATTAAATGTTTTTAAAACTTCAAATATATTTTCGGCACTTTTAAGCGCCACAAACACATCGAATCGGTTCGACTGCGTCCGAATCGCTGTCTCTTATATGAAATATATATGATATGGAATTTTAAAAGATTTTTATTTCGTTAAATATAATTATTTAAATGTGAATAAAATCTGAAGATTGAAATTATTAAATTCTGAATTTTAACAATTTATATTATATTAAGTATATTTATTAGCCTACGAATTGATTATTTTAAAACTGAAGTTTAAGCTTAATTCAACTTTTATTTATAACTTTTTTGACTAAAATATGTTATTATATTGAATGCGAACGTGAGATGGCGTTACAAATGGTGGTTCAATTGAGGTGTCGATCAGATGTTATGCATAAACAATTGAAAGTTTGCTTTTATTAATACTAAATACTTCATATTTATTCAATTTAAATGACATCCAATAACGACAAACCCTTAATAACGAGTGAGTAATTAACAGATCAGTAATTTTTACAAATTAAATAAAACATAATTTTCATTACTATAGTCAGCGGAAACGAGTCGTTATTAAGCGATCACTTATCGACAATAATTACTCGAGATTTACCACAAGAAGGGGTCGAATGGCAAAGGTTTGCATTCTATTAATAATGCTTCAAATTCTACCGATAACTACAAACCCTTCAAAATATATATTAATGGGTTATTATACAGACTACACTATAAACACTATTTATACAATGTATTTGAATATTTTTAAAAACTCAAATTTAAAAATTACAATTTGTGAAAACTTAATTACTTGTAAAGATGTTAACTCATGCCAATCACTGATGTTATCATTTCTTTAAATTGTTGAACAGATTTTATCTTTTTTTGTGGACAAAATTTGTGAACAATTGTTGAGTTTTCATATAATCAGACGATAAAACATTTAATTGTTTAACTGATGATTGAGTTCATTGAGAATATTGAGTTCATATTCTTATTTAAGTTACAAATAAGTTATAATAACTTTTATCTTTTTATGTAATTTATTAAATATATTTTAAAATTATTTGAGTTTTTAGTTTCTATGAATTTCTGAATTGTTCTAAACGTCACTTTAATAGTGCTGATGTTAACGATTACAGTTTATTTATTTTTATTGAACGCAATAAATTTTAATTTTATGAACTGTTTGATTACCTCAGGTCTTATGGTCGATCATCTAAAATAGTCTATTTAGAGGCCATATTTGTACCATTAAATGATAATCATTTTTTATCTGCCAATAATGAGCTGCAATTACTTAATAAACCTTTACTGCACACATATTGGACCGATTGCTGTGATGTCGATGTCTATAAGAACTCTGTTAAAGATGATATGAATGCTTGGATCACAAAACTTAAAGATAATTCCATAAATGATTGGTTTATTGTGCACATCGATAATAGCGATTCGCGCAAAGGAAACAAATCGAAATTATTGCCGCGATCGTCGATATTGGATAAAATTAAAAATGATTTGCCACTCGTTAAGAGTAATGTCGAGCGATGCGTGACTTTATTGGACACTCAGCGTAATGATTCAAAATCGACCGAATCATATCAACAGTTTCTCATCAAATTAAGATCATTACTGTTGCAGTCCTATTCCAAGCAATTAATTAAATATGAAGATTATATAAGGACTCAAAGAGAAAATCGAAATTCTCCGAAATGGAATTTTTTCGAGTTTTTCTTTTTACAGGAAGAGCTGGCATTTGCTTTCGAGATGTTGAGTCTCTATGACGAAGCGCTTGTCCAATACGATGAATTGGACGCTCTCTTTAGTCAATTTGTAATTAACTCTAATGTGGGCCAAATGCCTCAATGGCTGCTCGAACTGAGTGAGCACTACGACACATGGCATGGACTCTGTTTGGCACCCAATGTTTCGAAAGTTTTACGAGAACAGTTCAAAACTGGAAACGCAACACTTTTAGATTTAAGAAATTATTTATTTTCCAGACAATGTGAGCTATTATTTCTTTTGAACAAACCGTGGGAACTCGCATCTCGTTCTTTACCATTTTTACAAAACTGTGTAAACGAATTGAGCTTATTAGAGGTTATAATTGTTTTTATATTTAATCAGTGAAATTAAATATGATAACTAATTAATAGATAACAATGATGCCCGGAGGCATCGCTTGCTGGGTCTTTCTGAGCTCTTTGGAAATTTTGCAAAAGTGTGAACGCTATAGTGATTCATCTCAAATGGAAACGTATTCACTTCATACGGTCGGACTTTGGGCGTATGCAAGGAATAAGGTTATCTCTTCTACCACTTATTTTTATCAGTGTTATATAAAATTTATGTTATGCTTGTAAATACTTATGATAGTTGGCTGAATTGGGATTACTTTGTGGTTTAATGCCTGGAATGACAATGACTTCTGAATGTTTGCACAAAGTTGTTAACTTGATTGCTGGTATGGGTCACGATCCGAGAATTGGTATTATATATTTTTTCTTAACGTTTAAATACATTTAATAATTTTTTAGTTAATAAATATTTTGTGCTATTAGATGCGGTTCCACTTAGCCCTCAAGAAAGATTAAAGGAAGCGCTTTCAGGTCAAGACGCGTTTTTAAAACAATATCTCGAAATATCTGAATTAACAATGGGTACATATAAACATATCGGTAGAATGAGATTTGCTCGTCTTATTGGTAAAGAATTAGCGCAACTTTATATGTAAGTTATTTAAAGCAATCTTTTAGGTAAATAATGACTAATCTTTAAATTCTAAGTTTATTTGCATTTGATTACAGTAAAATGAGTAAACCTCAGAAAGCGATACCGTTTTTGATTGAATTAGAGAAAGTTTATCTTATCGAAAAGTGGCCGCAACTCCACTCTGATATAAGGTCATCGCTTCTTCAGTGCTATCAAATGATTGATGACAATAAACGAGAATTTAAGGTTCGCTCTCAACTTTCTGCGTCTAATCATTTACATTATAGCGAAAGATTGGTTCATTTTAACGAATCTGAGAAATTGCTTAAAAGTTTATCAAATTTATCAACAGAACCATTAATCATTAGATTGGAGGAAATCTTCTCAATTCAGGACATTTATTTGCAAATGAAAGATAACTTTACTGTTACTAATTGTGATATAGAGCTCTCGATAACTTTTATAAATTATTTTCCAAAAGCTTTTCAATGCAATCAATTAGATATTTCTTTAAATTGCGAAGTTTTACATTCGAACTCATATAATCAAAAGAGATCAAACAAAGGATGTGTACATTTAAACACTTTAATTCATGATCAAAACAAAACAAAAGGCAATGATATAATTCCCAGTGACTCTAAAGCTGACATCGAGACATTCCATTCGTCAATAGCAGTGGGAGTTAAATGCAATAACTCTACACAACTTTTAAAACGGAGTGATAGTCACGGATGTTTTTTAATTGATAAAGATCCACAAATTGATGATTATATTTATGCTTTCACTGCTAATGATGTTATTATAGAACCTGGTCTGAACACAATCAAAATGCATCACAAGACTAAAGATAGCGGAATATATACACTCAAACAAATTATATTGAAGTGGAACTCATTCGCTTATTTGGTTTCCTCTAGCATTAAAAGTCACATTTGTTTTAGTGTTTTAGCAGAAGAACCTTCACTTAAAGTATTACAATTAACTACATTGGATGGAAATACGAGTGACATTCTATGTGGAGTCGAACAGTCAATTGTTCTGCAATTCAATTGTGGCAGTTATTCGTTCAGCGAAAATACTTTTATAACAATCAAAGCCTCACGTGGGCTGGAATTAAAATTAGAAACTGATTTAACACCCGTTAGAGATGAAATATCTTTTCAAATACCCAATGCGTTAAAACCTTTTCAATCAATCACTTTACCACTCATTATAAAGGCTAAATTAATAGCGCAAAAGGACTCGAGCTCTATTGAGCACCAGCTAACTATGTATTGGACTCCTAATGAGTGTAACATTTGCAAAATAATTAGCGTGACATTTCATCTTTTACCTCCATTTTACAGTTCGTTCAAATTGCATACTTGTAATACGAGGAAATTTTTAGAAATTATGATTCACGGAGTTTCAAATAAAAAATTAATTTTATCGAAACCCCGATTGAAACTGCTGTCAGATAATGGCGACAATTCATTGTTTGAATTGAAAGCCAATTTACCGAAACACGATTCCATTATCAGCAAAGATCAAACAATTCACTACTTATGGGAAATAATTGCATCAAATGGTGACATAACTGCAAATAAAGCCCTATTTTCTATTAATTATAAATTGATAAGTGAAGTGGAAGATGAAGATAACGAGTATGAGAATTATGATTACGAATTTAAACTACTTAACTATCAGACGCTCTACACAATCAAAGAAGCCATTGAGCCTCAAAAAGAAACGGAATTTTGTCGCGCGGGAAGTCTATGTCATCTGAACGTTGTTATAACGCGCGTTAATTTGATTACCGATCACTCGCACATTATGTACGAAATTATTAGCGATCAAACGCTCTGGAATTTGAGTGGACGTACAGCCGGTGTGGTCGCCATCGAACAAACTGGCAAATACGACATTACATTTGAAGTGATGCCCCTCATTAGCGGCTTTCTGCCACTGCCTGCCATTCGCATCTCGAAATATATCACATCCAACAGCGAACAAAGCGAAGCGAAATTAGTTGCCTTCGAAGTCGGACAGGTTTACAATTGGAGTCGTGCCACACAAGTGCACGTTTTGCCGTCCTCTGCTCTCATCGGGCCCGACATTTAGTCCACATCCTATTCAAACTATAGTGTACTCATATTTAAATATGTTCAATAAAACAGTCGATACTTTATTTAATGAAACTCTAGCTTTAAGTCATTTCCATATTAGCATTACTGATCTCAATTAATAATACCCCAATTAATTGTTGCTCTAAACACTAGCAAAAGGAACTGAACTGAATTAAAAAATTAAACGGAAACGACTTTATTAGTAATTAATAAAACTTAAATTTGTTGAATTATTACATAACTTATGAGCGTATATACTGAACTCAATTAGGCTATAATTTTATAGATCTATTGTCGCAAAATTGATTTTTCAAACTAATTATCAGAAGTTGATTATATGGTGAGTTATATTGTGATAGCGTTCCGTTATTAAAATAGAGGACAAGTGTATAACGCTTTCCTTACAACATCTATATGTTTCAATCGATGGCACAAATTGATTGCTCATTGCATGTACTCTACTCTACTCCGCATCGAAAGCCTTATTCTACAGCCAAAGTGCAGCCTAAGATAGTGCTATGTTTTCACAATGACTTAACAATCATATCTACACATTTTACGCGTCGAAATATGCGAAAGTGGACTCTCTTTCCACTCTCTTTCTCTCACTCTCTTTTGCATATTTGATTGCTTCACACGTAGAGCGACATATAGAGCGCTATATGGCGATACGACACATGTGTATCAAGCATTTGGCGCGTCAAACGTGAATAGCGTATGCAAAGGCAGGCCTGGCATGCAGGCCGTGATCGTCTAGTGGTTAGGACATTGCGTTGTGGCCGCAATAACCCAGGTTCGAATCCTGGTCACGGCATCGCTTTCTTTTCTGCATTTCTAACATTTTTTTCAATTAATCTATTTTCCACTTAAACATAGAGATAGTACAGAGAGAGAGTACATTGAATTTCACGTATTTTGCCCGTCATTTGGCCACTCGTAGGTAAGCATACATTTCGCTAATCATTAGACGCAGTTTGACGTTATAGTTATATAAAGCTCGCATCGATTGTGGGTCTGCTGGCGATCGCATGACATGTGCGCGGAGTTGCGGACACTTAATTGAGGTCAATAACAATTGAAATAGATTTATATAAACTTATAACTCGAATACATCGTAATATATGATGGCTGTGATTGCATGTGATTGCCTAACGATTGTTTTTATTATGATTTGGCAGTTAAACGATAGACGCAATTACTTTCTCTGACTGTTGAGGGAAGTGAGGGAAGTGTGTTAAGTGTGCGCTCACATCAAATAATTCATCTATATTTGCGATACGTTTAATAAAGCATTTATTAATTGCTCTCAAATGTAAGTTATATTATATAAGTTATATCACAAAAGTTTATTTTGCAAATTATTTCATGTAAAGGTAATGAAAGGCAAGATTGAAGGCTAACGCATGTGATTATAATGCTCTTATGTTTTAACAGAATTTATCGTCAAATTATTTTGCAAATTATTTAATGTAGAGGTAATGCGAGGCAATTGAAGGCTAAAACGCATGTGATCTCAATATATGATGCGAGAGCGCATACAAATGCCTCAATAACGGCACTCACCACCGCTCGCACCGCACTCCAGTTGAGCCCTTTGGCTGCGCGCCCGCTATGACGTCAATGACGTGTTTGGCGTATATGTTGTAATAGGGGGACAGTTGTAACAGTGATGGGCTGTTAGGGAGAGAAGGGGAGAGAATACACAGACTCAGTGCGGAGACAAGTGAATGCAGTAGTGCTCAATGTAGTGCTGCGTTGAGTCGAGTGCATGTGAGCAGTGTTGCAATACTACGCACTTAACTCACACCGTGTGCTGTACGCAAGTGCACACTCATTACAGCGACGGCAGAGCTCGGCTCAGCGCTGCTCTAACTTAGCGAACGCATAGCTAACGCATACTCGACCAGCTCTACAGCTATAGCTCTCACTCACGCATAGCATACGCATAGCTCTACCATAAGTGCAAACCTTTATTATAGAACTTTTGTTTATATGGTCTGTGTTTAGAAATCGGCAAAAGACAACACGAGTGTGTAAGCAGTATGTGATGGTTTGTTGTGATATGTGTTGTGTCTGCCTGTGGGCCACCATTTGCTCGCCTTTCGTACTAATTAATCAAATGAAATGAATTATCGATTAACGCATATATAACTTATTGGTATTTTCAGCGCAACGCTCGTCGCATACACTCTCGCATACTCTCCGTCGCACACGTCGTGTAGATATTTATGATTTACGCATAGGATTACACGTACATAAGCCATGTTTAAGATAGAGGCGATTGATTTAGACTTTGAATCAAATATGGAGCCGTTCCGCGGCCGTTCCAACACGTGGCCGCTGCCGCGACCCGAGCCGAACGAGTTTCAGGACGTGGACAAGTGCGAGGTGGACGCCAACGCCGGCCTCAACAGCATCGACCCGGCGCTCATGTCCGGCCTCGAGTCGGGGCCGTCGGAGCAGTGCTCGGGACCGAAGAAGAACACGTCGCGCCGCAACGCTTGGGGTAACATGTCTTACGCCGACCTCATCACGCAAGCCATCAATGGCTCGCCTGAGAAGCGACTCACGCTCTCACAGATATACGACTGGATGGTGCAGAACGTGCCCTACTTTAAGGATAAGGGCGACAGCAACTCCTCCGCCGGTTGGAAAGTAAGTGACGCTTCACGCGCGGCCACTCGCGGCCACTCTCGGCCACTCTCCCACTCTCTCCCATCGATTATGCAACGCTATACTCGTTCTCACTCTTCCATTCCCTTTCATTCCCATTCCCTACACATTAATCTCGTTTGTTCGGCTAATGTTTGCAAACTTTTATTTGGAAAAATGTTGAAAAATGCTGAAAAATGTTGATCGCAGTTGATTTGAATGCGGTTGCGATAACGCTATCGTTACAGTTGGGGCAGCTCTGCATCAACTCTGGGTTATAGTTCGGGTCATGCTTTGGGTAGGGTTCGCATAAATAGCTGAACCTTTCAATAGTTTCACATTTACGGCCTCCTTATTCGCGACTTCATCCAAACGCTCCAACATTTATCTAAAAATAAGTTTATATAATAATTTACTTTATGGCTACTACTCTCTCAAGTTTTCTTATATTAGACATATTGATGCGACTCTTGAGCATAAAACCTGTTTTGTATGCGTTAAACTTGTGTACAGTCGAAGCTCGTAATAGTTAACACTTTAAAAATCAAATTTACGCTTTTTTTATTCTCTATACTTATCAATTAAATAATCATTTAGTTATAAATCATTAAAGTATTCATTTATAAAGAAAATTATATTATGCTTAATTAAATTTAAGATAAATTCCATACGAAATAATTAAATTTTGAAAATTTATTTATTATATTTCAAACAAAACTTGAAATATTTAAATTTTTTATGTTAATATTTTTTATTTATATTTCAACGTATTTCTAATGACCGACTGAAACACGAATATCACAAATAGATAATCATAATTCAGTTAAACGATTAATTTTTTTAACTTTCAATTCTAATATTGCATAAAATGTATGAATTTATTATTATTAGACATTTATAATAATAGAAAAACATTAGTTTTATTAATGAATAGACTGTAAAAATTAATTTATCAAAATTATGCAATATTTCTTTATAGCTCTGGTATTCAATGCAATCGATTTTTGACAAATTATTTGATGACTTTTTATCGAAGAATTATATTCTTTATAATTCATTATTTAATGCTATGTTAATTAAAATTATATGCATTCATGAAAACGTTGAATTTAAATAAACTATAGTAGAGAAAATGCTGCAATTATAACGTAATATTATTGTAGATTTAAAAGATATGAAAAAGATTTTTATATAATAATATTTTGTATTTTTGTTATGTTGACGTTTTTAGATCCTTCATTCAATATTTCATGTGTTGCTTATCTAATAATATCTTATAAAATAGCTGTTATTCATTTAAAACTCATAAATTCTATTTAATATTATTTAAGAATTTCAATCGTAATCGCTTTGAAAGCAAATTAATATTGTTTTTCATGCGTTAAACGAATTCTGATCTATTCTGAATGATTTTGTCGATAACCTATTGATTAATGCAAAGTAATTAACGTGATGTGAATTGACGCCAAGTCTTTATTAGTGCTGTTTGTTTCTTAAAATTTTCCTATAAAAGGCTATTATAGGGGAATTTTTCAAGCATATGGAAAAATTTTTCAAGTTATCACACATTTATAAAAATGCAATATTTAAAACACGGAAAATCTGATTATTTTTAAGAGAAACAAAACTACTAAATATGAATATTTCACGAAAGACAAGAAGATTGAAATGTTTTTGATTAAACTTTTGTTTTAAAATTCATTTCCTAGTGAATCATCATTAAGCGCTTTACTACTATAATATTAAATTTTTAGAGAAATCGTTTTTAATATACTATTTCAAACAAAAAATATGCACATTTTATCGGAACTAATTTTATATAATATTAATTGCATTTGCAATCAATTCTTGAAACTTTAAAAATGTTGAGTTATTTCGTGAATTCATTTATTGATAGCAGTGTATAAAATAGAGCGTCATTTGAATGATGAGCAGTTGAGGGATAACTGCAGTAATGCTGAGTACTTATAAATAGATCAGTGAGAGATAGTTTGGTTGCGTCCGTAAAGATGGGGAAATATAACACAGACTGTGTGTAACTAACAATTCTGGCTCAACACGAACTCAATGCAAACTCAATACCGACTCAATACTAACTGCAATTCTATCAGTTAGAGAGCAGACCGTCCTTTGAGGCTCTCATACTATATTATTTGAGATACGATAAGAACATTATATTTTTTGAGGGCTGTATAACCACCTGTGTCTTTAACAGTTGCCATGAATACCTTTTATTAGTTCGCTTATATGGCAAACTATAATATTGTACAGTTTCAAAGTAGATATATATCAGAGCGTAATGCACTTTGGATTTTGAACGCAGTCATAAGCGAACAGTTAGTTCTGTATTAAAGGAAAATACATAGAAAATACTAAATACTGTTAATATTGCCTCAATAAACAATTTACATACACTAATGTTTGATATACTGCGTACTGCACTCTATTCAACAAGTGTGCACAGTATAGATGAAATAATTGTAATATTTCATAAAATCGTTATTTTATAGATTCATGAAATTCTGCTCACAAAGGCTCGCATTTGCTCGAGTAATGCGCGCAGTGTTGGCGTACAAGAGTGCGCTTCAAAGTGTGGTACCAAATGTGGTACAAGAGTGAGGTAGAGGTTAAATTGAATGAGTTAAGGGTAGCGATAAGGGTAACGATCAAAGTTGAACTCAATTTGGCGTACAGTGGCGTACAGTCGTGTACCGATAATCGCATTTTCGGCTCAGAGTGTAGTGAACCTTCCAAGCCTTGCAAACCTTGTGATATCGCAATTCTCAATACTAACTCAAAAAATATAAATGACCGGACGATACGTACAAAAGCGAACCTAATATTTTAGAGGTCAACTCACATCATATTCCCAATCGATCCCTTTCCTGCCCATTGTGCCGCTCAATACATATCTCAACGAAAAAATTACTTCTCTCTCTCCTCTCAGCTTATTCTTCAATATAGATGAGCACTTTCTAAAAAAATTGCACTCAAGCTCGAGCTCTCAACACGAGTGAGTTGTACTGCGTTTCAGTTTCAACTGAAGGCCATTATTAAAATTTAAAATTATAAATTTTAATTCTCATTGCATTTCTCTATTTCTTCAATTAATATCGATTTTATTTTATTACCTCAAACATAAATTATTAATAGTTATTATCCAATTTATTGAATAAACTTGAAAACATTAATTATTAAATTCAAGTATCAGCTCGTGTGTGATAACTTGACATTCAAATCGAAACTTGAATACTGGCTCGAGTCTCGAGTCTGTGGCAGTGATGAGCGCACACACGATGTGCTCACTCTGTGCTCACATGTGCTCATCCTTAGTGAGCATTGCTTGAGTGCAGTGTCTGTACTTTTTTCGTTTGTCAATCAGATATTGGCAAAAAGCGTTAGTATCAGCGTAAGCATCAAAGCAATGACCCTTATTTCTTATTCCCTATAGCCGTCAACCCCTCACAAATTCGGTACTCTTCAAACCACTCCACACCACCAAAATCCTTGACCTTCGAGCTGAAAGAGGTTTCATAATTCATATATTGCATAGAAGTGTAGAACCAGAGCTGACTGACTATATGTTTAAATGCAAATGGCATTAACTGTATTGTGACAAATAGATTAACGCCGAACGCGAGCTGACATTACATGAGGAGTCCATCACTATTGAAAAATAATTGACATTTTTGTGTGAACTTCTCTTTACGCCTCAAAAAACAATTACCAATCATTAACTTTAGAAATGAAATTCATTTTTCTTATTAACCTTGAGTTTTCTATTAACGAAAATTTTGTTATATTTTTTATAATTGGTATTATTTATAATTAATAACTTATAATTTATATTCATTGAATGAAAAATTTATTAATATATGATGACATATCAATTATCAATTTAATTAGTATTAAATTTTCGGTAATAATTAGTGTTTTCAGATACTAAACACAAAAACAGGGACAACTTTAACCTATGCTTTAATCGGTTTATAAGAATTAAATATATAATTCAAAGGATTTTGTACTTATATTTAATCTCTAATTTTTAAATTGAAATTAATTATTGTGTGATTTAAATAAAAAATTATTAGAATTATTAAAATTATATTTACTGGTGTTGAAGTTTAGGCCCAATTAATATTAGACACCTCTGTCTGTAACCCAGAAATTTGTCGTTAATTAAAAATTATAATGTTTATTAGAAAGGATTTTAATGTTAAACATTGAAAGTTATTATTACTAAATAAATAAGATATTATTAAGAGTTAAAATTTATAACTATAATTAAATCTCACTATTATGTCATAATTATGTTATTTTTAACATTTTTATTCTGATTTGTGTAATTAGCAAAATTGGCGGCATTTTTTTTTAAAATTGTGTGCTCATTTGTAGAGTAGTTTTTTTTGAACAAATGTGGAAACTTTAGAGACATGAATTGATGCTGCCTTGAAAATGTTGAGTACATAACTAGCATATAGTGAAAGCTGAGCATTCAATGTAACAATTATTCTGCTGTTGATTCATTGACACAAATGCACGATTGAAATATTGAATTAAAGAGATATATCACACTAGATATTAAGCATAAGCTAAATATGAAATAGATGTGAGCCTGGGTTTGCGACAGTAATGCCGAAAACAACTCCAATGCCAAATACCATAGTATAGCGACTCTATTTAAATGGGAAGAAAAGTTTTTTTGTAAAACACCGCTGACTGACTACTGACACACGACTGCTAGTCTGAGGGCATTTGTCTCAAATTATTGTCAAACGATTAAACCCGCTTTTGTTGCATAAATCATTTATTGCATGCTTTATGTTTGCAGTTATTTATTCTAAATATAGAATTAGCGACGGAGAGCTTCTCCGATAATCTGTTAGACTTACAATTGATAGTTCGTATGAGCGATACAGTGCTGTATCAGAATATGAATAGGATATGAAAGAGAATATGAAAATGGCATTAATAACAGGCAAAGTAGTTGACGTATGCGTTAATTATTGCAGAATTCGATTCGACATAATCTGTCACTTCATAATCGATTTATGAGAGTACAAAACGAAGGCACGGGCAAGAGTTCGTGGTGGATGATCAACCCCGACGCCAAGCCGGGGAAGGCGGCCCGACGGCGGGCCACCAGCATGGAGACGCAGAAGTACGAGAAGAAGCGCGGACGCGTCAAGAAGAAGGTGGAACAGCTCAAGAACGGCCTCACCTTAGATCACGCCACGCCCAGTCCGAGCTCGTCCGTGTCCGAGGGACTCGACATGTTTCCCGATTCGCCACTACATCATGGCTTTCAACTTAGTCCAGAATTTCGACCGCGAGCCTCTTCGAATGCCAGTTCTTGTGGCCGCTTATCGCCAATCCCTGCTGTCGAGAACGACATGCACGACAGTCAAGTGAGTGTGACTTGCATTGTATTGTATAGCAGTTGATGGCAATGCGTGACCCATTGACAGGTTCCTCCGCTGTCACCTCTTGCCGGCTGGAACTCAGATATCGGTCGTCTCTATTCAGCGAACGTGAACGAAGTGGATCAGTACAGTACAGAGCAATTGGTAGAAATGGCTAACACTATGAAACTCGGTGGTAATAATGCATTTTTGGGGGTTAACAAAACGAGTCCTACTGGTCAGCTCTCGCCGGCGTCGTCGCACGTAACTCTGAACAGCAATTACAATATAAGCAGCTTCGCATCGCTAACCGGTTATAATAGCAGTAATCGCAACGGTGGCAGCAACGATACATTTTTTCAGACACAACCTCCCAGTGAGAGTACGACTACGCTCACCGCACTCAACAACGTGACCGCACCGCGCTCACTATTGGTGCAGGACGTGCTCGGCACTAACGGCTCCTATAGCTTGACCAATCTGTCGCCCGTATTATCGCCGAGTCAGAGCATGGACACTCTCGCTCCTCTTACTGGCAATTCAACACCAAACTACTCGCCTCAACATCAAGCCCAGCCTAATACTGCCCAAAATAGAGGTATGTCATCGCTCACTATTGTTCTACCTTTACTACCTCTCCTATCACTTTAATTATTCACTAAAACATCCCTTTCACGAAGTAAGGCATACTCATAAAAAAGGGTCTTTAACCACAAATAGTTGGTTTGCTGATGCGCTACGACCCCACCCTTTCAATATGGTTTTCACTGGGCTTTCAGTAGGATTTCAGTAGGCTTTCAAATAGACTCATACCATTTCATTTCCTTGAATTTTTTTTTGTTAACAGCTCTAAAAAAATCACTTTAATTGAAAACGATTGCTTTTTGAAAGTGCCATTTAAGGCACTTTTCAACTGCGAATCTACAGCTATATTCACTTCTATTTTGCATTCCAACAATTTCTCGCCTGTAATTCTTAATTTGCATCAAAATATTAAATAACTGAGGCAATCAATATTTTATGAATTCTTAATATACTTTATCAGATACATTAAGTTATCTTATAAACTTATAGATTGAATTATTCTATTTAAATCAACCTATAAATCAAACTTAAATGTATTACATACAATATTGTATATAATTATTATTTAATTATAATTTTTTGGTGATAGTATTTTTAAATTTACCTAATTATCATCAAAACTTACGCAAAAAAAAATCTATTCAAATATTAAATTTAAATTATTAATTATAATTGAACTTAAATAACCCAGAAATGAGTTACAATATTAATTAATTTTAAAAAATGTACTATAAAATGTTCAAACTATTATAATTATTGTTTAACACAAATCGAGACTTTAATATTTTAAAACACGTTCAAGAGATAAGATTGAGTATAAAGAAATTAACCATAATTTAAAAATTTGCTAAAATGAATGATAATTATTAAAACTTAACACATTAAAA
>JAQIYA010000473.1:0-20130 GCA_034699355.1 Microtritia minima
TGAGAGAGACGAATACTTTATATAATTTACAGACAAAATTTTTTATATTTCATTTACAACGCCTACAATTTATATCTAAGAGATAAAAATGCATTAGTAATGTAGTAAAGTTTAGCGTTACTAATCTTTACGTTATATAGATCTAACTTGATTTTTGCAAGCATTAACACAGCGATAAACTAACTTTTTGGTCGTGTGTCTAGCATTCAAAAATTGTTAACTATAATTTTGCACCATTTTTCATAATCCTACTGACAAATGAAAAGAATCTCTCTCTCTCTCTCTCTCTCTCTCTCTCTCTCTCTCTCTCTCTCTCTCTCTCTCTCTCTCTCTCTCCATCTCTCCCTCCCTTTCATTCTCCCACTTCCATATCATTTTTATCGACCGATACCGAATTTTTTGTGACTTGATTTCTATGTAAGAATAGATACTTTAGATAGATATCAGTTATAAGCTCAAAGTTTGAATACAAAACTGCATTCATTTATTGATTCGGAGAGGAAAAAAGTTGACTTTAATAGAGTAAAGATGAGCCTATGAATGCAGGAGAAAGCTATGCTAAGTAGTGAGCGTCGATATCTTTTATCCAATAGAGGAGGAAAGTGATGGCAACGTTGCAGTAACTAAAAAACTTGAAAAATAAGCTCCAGTCAAAGAATGGGTTCTGCCCGACGACGGTGTTTCTAATGACTGGTTTGCTCTGTCCTAATGACAGTTATTTTGTTTGCCGAGGAATCGTGACTTTGGGCCGCGTTTGCATGCTATGCAATGCAATGCATCGCCACTTTTAATGTTGAAAACTTTTTCCTCTCCGACTAATGCGAGTCTCTGGCCTTCTCTCTACTTCTCTCTATTCCTATATACTTATTTGGCATTTCATTGCGTTGTTTTGCATTTGCAGCTGCATCTCTACTACGGTTTACCTGCACTTTGCCTGCATTTGTTGCAGTTGTACTTCAGTTGTACTGCATTTGCCTGCACTTCAGTATGCGTTCAAATTTGGCACTCCATTCAAAGCATTCAAATGATGCGCTTCATTGCTATTTGTATTGACTTTCCGCAGAACAATGCTTTATTTTTGTTTATTTATTTGAATTTCAATTTATAATTTTCATATAATCTCGAGATGGAGAACGCCTTAGAGAGAGGAGGGATAGACGTATATGCGATGCATCGCTGTATCAGTGGATAACGCGATAAACCAATATAAAAACCATAATCTTAGCGAAAGCAACCTTAAGGCGGCTTAAATAAAATACTAAATAACATATGGTTAGCAAACTTCTACCTTATTATAGATCTTCTTTTAAGTTAGATTATACAACATTAGACTGCATTATATGAAAGAAGTCAAATTATTTATTATAGAGAACATAAGTTACATAAGTGTCTAACTTATACCTTATAACCCACTTGTTAGCCAAATAGCGTAAGCGTGTCTCTCAAATGATAGCCATTTCGTGCTTTCTATTGAGAGGACAATTATTTGATTATACTATTTAGCAATGCTTGTGATTATTATTATTGAGTAAGCAAATTGAGACATTTGGCCAATAATGAGTTGATTGCCGTGTTATGAAGTCGAGTGAGAGATATGCAAACAGACTATCAATTGGGATGATTATGCTATAGTGTTGCCAACATTATGCTATAGTATGGCAGAGTTGGCCGCCAACAGTGCAATCAAACACAATTTGCTCCTTAAACGCATCATAAACTTACACTTATAACAAATGATAATAATTGTAATATAGATTCACTTATACTTAAATAAGCCTCTAATTTGTAAAATAAGCCATCGTTTAGCTGAATATTGATTTGGAAGCAGTTATTCTGCTTTAATGCGTACTGTTTTATTGGCGAGGGCTTAGCTGTCAACCGAGTACATGCTTTTTCATGTTGATTACTGCTATCAGTCGATTAAGCGTCAATTATTATTATAAAGACTCCTTTTAGCAGACTTTAATACACTTTAAAGGCAAACAATATTCAATTTGAAAGCTCCACTTAGAAATGATAATCATTTGTGTGAATAGAATTTATTACAGCAATCGAGAGCTGCGATGATGATCATGATGATGATGGTAATGATGATGATTGCGGCGATTGTTGCTGATTGTTGCCACTCAATGACTAATAACAATCATTTCAATCTTTGGTGGTCTCCTCAACACTTCTTAATTCAGTTGTTATCATATTTTCTTTTATCTTCACTTGTAAAATATCAAAATACAAATAAACCGTTTATTAATATATTTACTTTTGATTAAAGATGTACGAAGTAATAGAATAAAGAATAAAGTAAACATTGGAAAAGATAAAAGAGGCGCTGGAGTGGCATGGATGCACACCACTGGCTCAACACATTGAGGCTAATTGCGTGAAAGACTGTGACAAAAATGCGAGATGTGATGCCAACTTATCGTTTTTATTTGTATTTGCAATATTTTATTTAATAGCCATATAATTATTTTATGAGATGCATTTTCATAATTATGCACAACTCTCTCGGATAACGCTAGCCTTTATGGTGAGATGGATTCAAGTCAAATAACATTTGTTTGATAAAAACAATAACAAATATTCGATAAATAAATCGAATGAATTTCGAGTTTCAATAATATATTCGCGGGGTTTTAATTAATTGTTGTTTAGTGAAATACATAGCGGACATGCAATAAGGTTTAGTTTAAGACTGATAACTTTTAAATATCATTATTTAAAAGAAATATTAATCAGTATTTTAATTGCATCAGGATTGACAAAATCTTTATAAGTTTTAGTTATTTTAGACAATTTTAGATATTTTAATGCAATTTTGTCATAAATTTTTTGGAGAATTTTCTCCCTTATAATAGAGATGTAATCCCAAGAGAAGACAGCGATGCAGTCATGCAAATCTCTGCAAGACATTGCTGTCAAATTAAATTTTTGTCATCTAAGATGTCCTTTAAGTTGGAAAACTTTACAGTATTGTCTGCCAAATAATATAAAATTATATGTTTATAGTTAAGCTAAAAGTAAAGTATTGTTAAATAGATAGTTTAATAATATTTTTTAAAAAATGATAAAAAAAATTATTACAATACTTTTTTCATAACTTACAAATCACAATAACAACTATAACAGAAAAAATGCTAACAATTATTAATCTTATTTTAGTTTGTTTTGTTATCCCAGAAATAATCCGAATTTTCGTGCATAACTGAACGTTTTATTAACTCATTTAAGTACAAATAATCACATAATTTAGATTATTATTGCAAAATTAAAATTATATTCTGTGATTTTATTTTTCAATCGATATTTAAAAATACTAATTAATAATAAAACAATTTTTCTATCTTTATTTATGCACACTATATATTTTCAATGTCCGTCTCTCCATCTGTACTTTTCAATAGACACGCTTAATTAAAAAATTGTGTCCATTTTAACAAAAATATTGTTTTCAATAAATAGAATTAAATTTTGATTACTTGGCACTTATAATAAATTATTAATGTTGTATTGTAGTATTAATACATAAACCCTGAATTATTTGATATAAGTTTAATGGAATAATAAAATGATTATTATAGATAATTACAAAAATGATATTTTTGAATATTTGAATATTTGAACAGAATCACTATTTAACGATTAATATTAACAGATAAATAAAGCCAATTGCTAATTATAAAAAAATAATTTATATGTGTTCATTGAGTTACAAAGTTATTATTAAGTAAACTTTTAAATATCTTTAGCAGTGGCATCAAAAGAATAAACCAATATTTGGAATAAAATTTAAAAATACTTTAAAATAAGAATTTTAAAATAAGAATGATATAACTAATTTGTTACATATAACAATTTAAAGTTGTTGCTGAAAAAGCATGATATCTCAAATATTAAAAATAAAATTTATAATTTTTGTTGCATTCAATTTCAAACTATAGATTATTGTAAAATATATTTTTAATTAAAACAAAAATTAGCCGTCATTTTTTTTGCTTTAAGCTTATAAAGCTTTGTACAGTAAAAGCAATATTTAAAAATATTTTTAAGTAATAAAATATACATTATTTTTTTGTTATTCATTTACATACAAATAATTATTAATAGATTTTTTATACTGTATGTATGGATTGTTTAAATTAGACAATTAAAGAAGTGCTAAGTTTGTGATCAGCTTTACATATGATTTGTGATGAAATGTGAAATTAGTTTCACACAACATTATTTAAATAAGTTGTTTTAGTGTTGGATATCTTGATTATTTTTAAACATTATATAATTCTATGTGAAGCCTATCTTACGCAAACTTTATTTTCATTTTTTACAATCATTATTGTCCATGCCTTAAGTGCACAAACGGTTTGTTCCTACAAATTGTATTTATATAATAATTACAATATAACACATTTTAAGGAAATAAAGTATAAAATATTTGAATATTAATTTTGCATTATTGTTAAAACAATAAAATTTCCATTAATTAAGTTGTTTTCCTCTATTGTTTTCGATTAACACTTAGACAGCTCTCAAAACAATTTAAAATATTTTTATTACAAAATTCGGAAAAATATTTAGGAAAACATGTTAAATATGGATTTTTAAAATTAGATAATTGAAGAACTGTTAGATTTATGATCAGCGCGTTAAATATGGTCTGTGATGAAATCGGTAAATGGTTTTTTACCAGTTATTTTAACAGTCGTTTTAGTGTTTAACTCATATTATGCACGTGGAAAATATGTAAATAAAAACAAAGTATGCAAAGATAAACATTTTTATTAAAGCGCTTTTATTTCAACTGAAAATAAAATTAAGGGAAATTACGATAATTTACAATTAATCTTAAATAATCTTTATTTAAAAATCATAAATAAATAAAGTATATAAATGTATATTCTTATAAAAACAATTTAATTTCTATAATTAATATAGACAAACAAATATTTTTAATGATAATACATTTTTAAACTCTATGCTACTCTAAACTCTAGGAAGAATTTTCTTTTTTTGACTTCAATCAAACACTCTCTACATTTTGTTTGTATTCTGATTTTGGTATATCAAAAGTTGGTATTATGCGAGCGCTTGCTAGAGCTAATATTGCATAACGTTATGCATAACATTGTGTCCAAATAGAGTTGACTGCGCAAAATAGGGGCACCTGTTGATAGTTTGGAAAGTTACGTATCAGTTTGTTTGAAGGTGATTTCAAATTTATTCAATCCGCAACCTTCATTCAATTGGATTGCGACAAACTTTTATCGAAATAAATTAATACTCATTGCCAAACTAAGCTAAACTTCACTAACTGTATATCTTTTACGAATGCCATAATTCACTATAGTTAAAGTTAGCCCAATCACTTCAAACTTTAATGTGAAGAAATGTCTTCCAATGAAATGACACCCAAAACTTACCTCGGATTTGATTTCAGCACTCAACAGGTATTTCTATTCAGATTCAGTATAACATTATAATGTTTTTAAATGTGATATAATCATGATTTTAATTTTATTACTCGATAATTGATTTGAAAGTTGAAAGCAGTTGCAATTAATGATAATTTGGAAATAATACACGAAGCATGTGTTCTGTTTGATTATGATTTGCCTGAGTTTAGGTATTATTTTGATTTTTTTTCATTATTTTTGTTGATTTTATTGGGTCTTTGAAATTGCAGAGTATTTCTAAATAATATAATAATAATCCAAAAAATACTAATATTAGATTAGCATCAATTAATCTCAAAATTATATATGTGTTTGCAATTAAAGACCTTTAAAGACCAGATAAGTTAAAAAAAGATATATTGCTAAACGCTGTATATAATAAATAATCAGAACAAATGGTGGTGTGGTTCAGCATTCGGACGGTCATACTGTCACTGCGCCCACAATCATGTGGATCAAAGCACTTGATTTGGGTAATTTAAAATATTACGTTTTGACAATTAACTAATAACCATTTGTTTCTAATTAGTGTTGGAAAGGCTTAAAATAGCGGGTCTGGACTATAGCACAGTTGTGGCGCTATCGGGTTCGGGACAACAACACGGCAGCGTTTACTGGAAAAAGGGCGCAAACGCTGTACTTAAAAATTTAAAAGCAGATAAATTTCTTCACGACCAATTGGCCACTTGTTTCACTCTACAAGATTCGCCGATTTGGATGGACTCGAGTACCACTAAACAGTGTCGACAATTAGAAGAAGCTGTTGGAGGGGCTCAACAGTTGTCAAACATAACGGGTTCTAAAGCTTATGAGAGATTTACTGGCAATCAAATCGCTAAGATATATGAAACACGACCTGATGCCTATCATCAAACCGAACGAATATCTCTAATAAGCAGTTTTGGCGCCACATTATTTCTCGGCGATTACGCGCCAATTGATTTGAGTGACGGCTCGGGAATGAATCTGTTAGACATAACCACTTGCAAGTGGTCACCAATTTGTTTAGATAGTTGCGCACCAGATTTACGATCAAAATTAGGCGAAAATGTTGTGCCGTCGACATCAATAATTGGTGCGATCAGTTCGTATTATGTCGATCGATATGGCTTTAACAAGACGTGTGCTGTCATTGCATTTACCGGCGATAATCCCGGCTCTTTGGCTGGAATGTGTCTCAAACAAAACGATGTGGCGGTCAGTTTGGGTACGAGCGATACGGTCTTCTTATGGCTAACTGACCCAAAACCGGCACTTGACGGCCATATTCTGCGCAATCCAATCGACGAAAACAGTTTTATGGCACTCATATGTTTTAAAAACGGCTCACGAACTCGAGAGAGAATTCGAAATGAGTGCTCCGAAAAGAGTTGGGCTCTCTTTGACGAACTATTGGAGTCGACGCCCAGAGGAAACTTTGGAAATCTTGGCTTTTATCTCGATTTGAAAGAGATTTATCCAGTAATTTCAGGCGATTTTCGGTTTAATAAGTTTGATTGTCAAGTAAATAGTTTCTCGAAAGAAGTTGAGGTCCGCGCTTGTATTGAAGGACAATTTCTTCGTTTAAGAGTTCGCTCTGAAAATCTAGGATATACTGTCGGCCCAGAAACGAGAGGTTTTCTATCTATTTTAATTAATATATATTTTTAGAGGTATTTGATTTTATTTTAGATTAATATATCGTACCAGTTTAGACCAAATTTAACGATTAGTGGCCACAAAATAGATAAAAGTTTAAAACGAATCAAATCTTTTCTCAAAAAATATATCTATTTTTGAGCTCTAGTTCAGCTAAATTTTAAATAATAATAATTCAGTTCAGCTAATAATAATAATAATTTTAATATCAATTAAGTAATAATTAATTTATTTATCCAGTTTTAGCAACTGGTGGCGCATCAGCTAATTCGACAATTCTTCAAGTATTGGCTGATGTGTTCAACGCTCCCGTAATAATTCAAACAAAACCTAATTCTGCGTGTATTGGATCGGCATTTATAGCTAAATACTGTATGTATAGATATTTTCCAGAAAACTTGTGAAACTTTAACAAAAAGTTCAACAAACCTAATCTCGCATTTATAGCTCATAAAATAATATGAAATACTACTGCATAATCTCGTGTTACATTGCATGCACTAAAAATCGATGCCTAAAATTGTCTAAAATTCCTAAAAATGTGCACTAAAATTCGAAATCAACAAGTTTAATAAAAAATGAGTTTTTATTTCAATTAAGAAAATTTTATATTTGTATCCTAATTATTAATTGTTTATCATCATATTAGTCTATCAATAATTCAATAGTAGGCTACTCTATTTTAGGCCAATTTCCTGTTTCTCTATTCTGTTCTGTCAAATTGCAACGTATCGGCATTTGTTAATCAACAACTCTTAAATTTAAATTCTTTTATTTTTGGCCTCTTATAAGAATTTCTTGTTTCTTTCATTTCTGAATATTTTCTATTTAGTTGATAGTAATTACAGTTATCGAGATTAATACTTATTAACACAAACAAATCTTCTATAACTAAGGGAAATGTCAATACAAATTATAATACATGAGTCTTCAATAAGTTTAAAAAGTTGTTAGTCTTTAGTCTTTTTAGTAATTTTCAAAGGTTTAATAGTCATGCACTAAAAATCAAGCTCGTTTCAGTTTTTTGGTGCGCACAGTAATTAATCAAAAAGGTTTAATTTATAAATTTTACACTCTAAATATGTGCAAAATTGAAACTACTTAAATCAAACTATCTGTTCTCTAATCAATTTTAATTCAAACTATTTGTGTTAAACTTTTAGCATTAATAAAAGAAAAAATTAGCTTCAATGACATGGTCAGCAAATTGAATACATTCACAGTGGCCGCCACTCCATCTCCAGATGCGGATAGTGTTTACGCGCCTCTCGTTAAACGATATCGAAATTTGGAAAATGAAATTGCAAAAAATCAAAACAAAATACTCAATGAATCACAACAAGAGCTATGATCAACAGCAACAATTAAAAAAATATTAACGCATTCGTCTCTTTAAAAATTCAAATATTTTTCGATTTTTTTATTTGTAGAAAAATTTAAATAAATATTTTAAATAAATATTGATATATTTTATAAATTAAAATCACTTATGTTTTTGACTATTCTTTCCGTACACACTGTCTAATGTCAAACCTATAAAAACAAGTGAGGTTCCAAACCATTGTCTTATTGTTAATGAATTGCCAAAAAGTATAACCGAACCCAAAACAGTAAAAAATTTTCGAGTTGTTGTGATGATCGAACACGGAAGAGGTCCAAACTCAGCAACAGTTAAAAATATGAACATCTGTATCAATTAAAAAGAGAATATTATAAATATGATTTAATTAATATAGTAAACATTATATATTTAAAATTAAAAATTAATCAGAAATGAATAAGACATCAAAATCATTCAGCCATATGCTTGTCTAAAAATATCTCATCATTGCGTAAAAATAATATTAAAAATATAATATCTATTTGCAGATAATTTTGTTTTATATCAAAATAAATGAATACCTGTCCGAATGCGCTCAACACCGAGAAAAGTAAAATGTCTGATATGACATATGGATAACGATTAACGAAGTCAACAAATCTCCACAATTCGCCGCTTAAAACTAAAGCTATTCCGAGATAGAGAATCGACCAAAGATTCATCCGCAACATCATGTGTCCCGACGGCGTCTTATATTCAGATTTCATTTTTTCCTGTACGGCACCCGTCAGTCCATCCATTGTTAACGAAAGTATCTGTTTTCAAATAAAAAACAATAATCAAATCAAATAAGCATTAAAATCAACACAAATGTTGAGTTATGAGTGCGTACTAAAAGAAGTTCTCCAAAACCAATCCAATCGGAGGTCACACTACTGGCAGAGGAATGTTTGTCTTTAAACATGAAGATTCCGACTCCGATAACAATCATCAGTACAAACAAATATTTGGCGATCGGATAGCGTTTGCCGCCGAACAGCACTCCTAACACCATAACCGGTATTGGTTTGCAGGACTTGCCCACCACTTGCGTGGGATAATTGACATAAATGAGGGCCATATTGCTGGAGACCATCGCAGCCAAGTATGTGAACGAACACATGGAGTAATAGAGCGGTCGAGTGTGGTCTACGCCTTGTTTCATGAACGTCGACAACACTAATGCAAATCAATGCGTTATCACATCAAATGCAGACCTAAGCCATAATCGTATCAATGCTTATACTTATTTTGGCGAATACAGCGTTAATCACGCACTGAACGAAAACCAAAGCGATCGTACATTTGAAATACTCGTCGTTCTCTCCATATTTACTGCGAGTTCTGTCAACGCATTCATAATTTTACATTTAATTAACATTAATTATCACAGAAATGCTCACATCTTTTCCTGAAGTATGCCAAAATAGAAATAGCAGACAAAGATGCCGATGGCGTACACCACGAGTCGTCTGCTGTTGCCTGCGATCGACGCGTTAGCCATGTTTGGGTCGGCGAGTGATTTGTGCGCGTCGTTGCGGTCGTTGTGCTCGTCGTTGACCTGATCCGCGCCCAGCAATGGCTCGCTTCTCATAAGCACTCCATAGACAGGCTTTGATCGCACTTATGTCCGTATTGTCGATTCAAAGTCGTCGCACACTTAACACTGTCTCATACATGTCTCATACATGGCTCATACATGTGGCGGTTTGTCATTGGATTCGCATTTTCTTATCGCTATTTTATGCGTGCGTTCGCATCGCAACTCTCAATTAATGCCACATTCAATGCTCACATATTCGTTCCTTTATTTATAAAACTAAACGTTTAATTTAAACAAATGGTACTAAACTTTATTTAAACTTAAATGCTTTCTAAAAGAGCTGTGACAGCACTAAAAACTAGCAAATCAGCAATTTTTTCAAAACTTAAAGTAGTCTCTAATAATTAGATACTGATTCAAAATTGGTTAATTATTAACTAATTTTGAAGTGATGTGTCTGTAAAAATTTTAAAAGTCTGTAAACATTAAAAGCCTATTCAGACAATATGTAAAACTAATTAGTGTTATAGGAATTCCTATGCATTTGAAAACTTTTAGCACTCGAACACTAAATTACACTAAAGACACTAAATTACAAGTTATACATAGAGACCGGAAAAAAGGGTCAAAATAGGGTCAAAAAGAGGGTCAAAAGAAGGTCAAAATAGGGTCAAAAGAGGATCAAAAGAGGGCATTAAAGATTGAACACTATTATGAGCTTATTTTATTTGTGTTACTTACTTACTTAAGCGCTCACTACGTTCGCGCTAAATTGTTGTATTTTATCTCAACAATAAAGCATCAAAATTTAAGGATTGCCGACTTGTTATCTCTTATCAAATCTTTCTTTTCATAAAAGGGTCAGCAAAGGATTATAGCTTAAAGGCATGTGACTTAAACAAAGACTTTGTTTTTGGGAATTTTAGTGAAAGCGTGCATGTTTTTCAATAATATCACATTAAATTGATTTGATTTAAGTTTGATTAAACTAAATTTGTTTGAATTTTTTAAATTAGTAATTGTAAATTGTGGTAAAATTTCAATTACTGAATGTCAAAATACTATAAATAATTTCAAAAAATAGATTAGAATGGGGTAAAAGTAAAAATGGTAATCATTTTGTAGTTCCCATGAAAAAAATTGTCACAACTCTATGTATGAAGTTTCATAAATAAATGTTGTGAGTTCAGTACCTTTTATATTTACTAACTCTTGAAAAGAGATAACAAGTCGGCAATCCTTAAATTTTGATGCTTTACTTAAAAGTTCCCTTTGTTAATAAAGAGTATATCATATATTAATACATAATGTCCAACTTTGTCAAGTATAAACTCTATTTAAACAACTTTCCCTTTGTTAATAAAGAGATTTGGACAACTTAAAACTATGTAAACGTAACTAAATTTGACCCATTTATATATTTATAAGTTTAAATAATTTAACAGTTAATATAAAATGCTTGAAACACGCAATTTGAAGAAAACGTTAAACTGAATTCGTTAAATTCGTGGATTCAAGTAAATTCAATTTTGTCGATCTTATTCTTTATCAGTGATAAATATATTTAATTATATAAAATTAAATAAATATATAAATTATATAAAAAGTCTAAATTTGTTGCATTTGTTTGGCTAACACTCACTATAATACATATTTTTGTAAAAAACAAATATAAGTTATCTTAATTTAATTATTAATTAATTTAATTATATTTTAATTTTGTTAACGCTCTATAAAAAAATAAGTATGTGTTAAGTAATGTTAGGCAATAATAGAGTCTCGAAGCTATCACTGCATATCTCCGATCATAACATACAGAAAATATTAGAATTAATTATTTTTAAGTTTATTTACAAAAGAAAATAAATTTTTATATAATTTTTAAAACTAAATATACTATGAATTTAAATGTGTTTAATATGAATTTAATCTATTTTTATTTAATAATATTAATTACGACTAAAAAGGGGTTAAAACTATTCAACTATTATTTTAGTTGTACTTTATATGACTTGAAGGACATATTTTACTTTATTATACAAGAGTTGTGTTTATGTTTGCTTTGATTGTGTTTGCATTCTAACGATCACAATATATTAACCATTAATTCAGGTAAGATTTAGTTGAGTATTATATTCTATGCTAATACTAATGAATTTCGTAATTAAAGAATGGTATTATCAAAGATGTTAGTGTTGAGAGCGTTGAGAGTGGAGTCAAAGAGCAGACTGAATGCGGCACTGATTCGATGGATGAGCGCAGCGAAAGCCGGCGCTCACAGCGGACACGGCGGACACGAACCGAACCCACTTCTATGGAAGCGAATCTTCATCTTTGTCTGCATCCCAGCGATCATAGTGTCGTTCATCAACGCGTATCTCATGGAGAAGGAACACCACGAGCACTACGTGCGACCCGAGTTCGTGCCCTACGATTTCAGATACATCCGAAACAAACCATTTCCGTGGGGAGACGGCAATCACTCCCTCTTCCATAATCCCAAATATAACGCTCTGCCCGAAGGCTGGGAAGAGCTGCCCGAAGAGGAGGAGAAGCACCACTAGATTGAGCCCTATTGATGTTGCCATTAGTGTAAACTATGTATTAAATAGTAGATTAAATATTAATAACTTCAATCCTTATTAGTAGTTCTCAATAAATAAAGTTCGTATTGATTTAAATTATTTTAGATTAATAATAAAAGCTTGCGAAGTGAACGCTTATTTTATTATCACTAACAGAATTTCGGCGAAGTAAACATTTAAGATTAGATTTTTGGGTGAATGAAAGCTATTTTTTTGGGTTCAAAAGTTTAAATGTTTTCAATAATATTCCTGATTCACAAAACCTCAGGATTTATGTGATTTCTACACGAAGATTGAGGACTACGACAAGTATAGCAGTATATTTTAATGATAATGTCATACTATTTATGCAACTATTATGAGAAAAGTTTATTAAAGAATTTAATATATTTAGTAATTATATGAAGAACTAAAGAATTAATGAAACCAAACATAAAATACAAAATAATAATAGCTATTTTGTTAATAATTGATTGATTGAATGTTGCGTTTACTTCTTTCTTCCGCCCCTTTCTTTTAATCCAAGAGTAATAACAGCTCCGTTTGTCATATTATAATACGCAATAGTGTTTGAATCTTTAACGAATATTCCATCGAATTGTAATTTCTGTTTGCCGGGAGGCATACCTGTCTGTTCATGGATTTTAGATTTGATTGCAGAGAAGGTGTCGGTTAAAGGTAGAGTAAGATTTATAGTTTGACCGTTCAGTTTCCATTCAGCCTTTTCAGTGGTGTTCGGCACCTGTACTTTAATCGCCACATTTCCGGGACTCTTTTTAATAAACTCCTCTTCTGGTAACAGATTCTCTTCAGTTCTCTGTTTTTTAAACGATGGCTCGTCATCGATATTGGACATCAACATGTTGGGCGGCGGAGGAATACCCATGGGTGGCCCACCTGTGGGCATGTTCGACATGTCGTGCTGGGGAGGCATTGGCATGCCGTACATTCCCATCATCATGTGAGGCGCCATCATGTAATGCGGTGGCTGTTGAGCCATCATCATCGGGGGCATCATTTGTGACATCTGCTGGTTATGCTGTGACTGCACAGATTGGTGTGGCGGAGCCATCACTGGAGGTGCGGCGTTGATCGTTGACGTCACTATTGACATACTGGGAGATGACATTATTTGAGACTTTGGAGGTGCAGATATTGTGGAGGGCGACGATATTGGAGGCGCTGATATGATGGCTCCGCCGGCGATGGTCGCCGGCAATGCCGGACCAATTCGGTCCTTGTCATCGTCAGGCAGTAAACCTTTAATTTTATGAATTTGCTGTATTTGCTCTTCGATGGTGATGTTAGCTCTGGCGGCACGCGTGGCGGCCTCCACGCTGGCCGTGTGTCCATCCCATGTCACCTTTTCTGGCTTTTTTCGCTCCTCTTCACCAATCTTTTTGCCGATTACAGTCTCCTCGTCTCCCGAACCAAAAATATCGGTACGCCGTTCAGCGAGTTGTTTCAAACTGCTTTCGATGGCAGAGCCGACGGCGTACACCTCTTCCTGTTGCATCTTCTCGTGAATAGACCGATCCCTCTGTTCGACCCAACGCGGATCAAGAAGTCCAAAGCGCATGTGTTCCTGTAACTTATCGGCTGGAATTTTCTCGCCAGTTATCGGTGATATCACATACGACTCCATTGATCGGTTTGATATTTGACTTTGTTGGGGCTGAGCTTTTGTGATCTTTGGATTGTAATCTTTGCGAATCAATACATTATCCAACTGTGGAGGCAGTGGTGGAAGTGGTGGCGGAGGCATCGCTTCTTTAGCCTTTGCTGCCTCTTCTTCTTCTTTGTCATTCAAATCTTCGTCATCAGATTCCACATCCATTTCAATGGCCTCTTGCTATTCATTTAAAAATTCAAATTAGAAAATGAACTTAAAATAACTTATAAAGAATCACTTACTCCCTGCTCTTCAATACGCTGTTGCAGTAAAATGCGTGATCCGACCTGTTCTGGAGTAGTCGGCGGCGGAAACATTCCCTGCTCGTGCGGCTGATAGTCGACAGTCTCGACAATAACAAAGTCATGCCAATCAATCTGCGCGTATTGTATCCTCTCTTTCTCCGCCTCTTCCTCTTCCCTCCTCTTCTCCGCCTCCTGAATCTTCGTCCACTCAACTCGATATCGAACTTTGTCGAGAACTACTTTAGGATTTTGCGACTCTTTATTCAACAAATTTAACGCATTTTTCGATGGCATTAAAATTTTAGTGTACTGTTCGATCAATTGAGTGAAGTAATTGAAGAGTCCGTGTTGTGGTCGAAGAAAGTCGAACTGATAGTTCCTCTGCTCTCTGTTCATCAAATTCGTGAGAAAAGATCGGCCATGAATTGCCACGAATTGTGCCGACAGTTTCACGATATCGAGATCGAGAGCCGATATGGACGGCGGGTCTTCGATGAACTCGAAATCGGGCGGCGGTTCGCGCGGTATAATAGGAGTGTCCAAAAACATCTCCAACTGTTTGGCCGTCTTTGAGGCGGCACTCGATTGCTGTTGCATTTGCTGAGCATTTTGTGCGCCCGACGTGTAACCGCTCGGCGGTCCAATTATTTCTGCGCTACTCTTACATCCGTCGCGAAACTCTTTCACTTTGTGCTGATAGTAAGCGTTGTACGGATCGCCGGCTTTCAGGAAATTAAACTTAGGATTGTTTTGTTCGTTCTGTTGAATACGAGACTCGAATTCGGGTCCGTTTCGGGCGACGAAACTCGCAGTTTTGTCCACAATGTCTAAGGTTTGCAAAAATAATTGTTAAGCAAAATATATTATCATAACATTTGATTGAATATAGCAATAATGAGCGACACATACTTCGCAACTCTGGCGGCGGATAAATGATGCCAACGATGCCTACCGTTTCGCTACTCATTCTTGATTTCGACGATTATTTACTAAACATGAAACAACTTTCAGGCTTACTCTCAAACGCTTTCTCAATGTTTTGCTGTCAACACAGAAATGTCACGTCATTTACGTACACATGCGGTCTGTATTTGTTGAGTGTTTGTGAAAAGTTTATTGAATAATAAACAGTTTATTAATTGTCAATTAATGTTTATTTGTGATGTAAAGCATTTGAATGTGAGAAACATATAAATTTATTTAACTAATTAGTTAATTAAGTTATTAATAAACAATTTTATAATATACTGTTTAACAAATGCTTTGCTATTTTTTGTTTAAAATTAAATGTTTAAATAAATAATTAATAAAATAATTAAATAAATAATTTGTAAATAATTTAAGTGCGAAATATCTTCGAAAATAAATATTGGACTTGATTATTATTTTTAATTATAATCTTCTAACTTATATAATCTAAATTTATTGCTTCCATTCTCCATAAAAGAAGAAAGAAAGACAAATGATTGCCAAAATAGTTCCAATTTTGTTAAACTTTTTTTTTACATCAAAGATGTAAAGCATAAAATTTTATTTTTGATCGGAAGTAACGGAAACTTATAATATTTGATAGCATTTATGTGAAACTTGTTTAACCAAATTTAGATTTGGTTTATTTTGTTAAATAAATTATAATATAGAATTTTATTTATTTTGTTTGAAAAAATATGCAAAATATAAATTTGTAAAAATTTAATTTTATAAGTTAAGCATACAGAGTGTATAAATTGCTTATAAAAAGTTATACAATAAATAAGTCCAATTAATGAGAAATCGTTAAGAAATTGTTAATAAAATATTTAACATATCTCTTTGAGAGCACTGAGAAAAACCCAAAAATACATTATTAATGAAAAACACAAAAGACAAGTAACATGTATGCGAACACTAAAATTTATTAGATTTGCTCACATATATAATACGTGAGCAATAGTTGTGCGTTAAGTGCGTGCAGTACTGCAAAGCTCTATGCAATAAAAAGTTCGGAAAGTATCGCTAATCATGTTTTTGGTCGGTCTGACCGGTGGTATCGCGAGCGGCAAATCTACTGTTAGCTCTTTTATGCGAGAGCTAGGCGTCGATGTGATAGACTCGGATGTTATCGCCCGACAAGTGGTGGCCAAACACAGCAAAGCGTGGAAATTGATTCACAAACACTTCGGCGCCGAAGTGTTTCTCCCGAACGGCGATCTCAACCGATCGGCGTTGAGTACCATTATATTCGCGGACGAAAGCAAACGACGACTGCTTAACAGTATAACACATCCAGAAATATATAAACAGATATTCAAAACGTGTTTCTCGCTCTTCCTGTTCGGCGCGCACTTCGCTGTCATTGATTTGCCATTACTTTTCGAGAGCGGATATATGACCAAATTTTTGCATAAAATAATTGTCGTTCACTGCGGTCGCGAACAACAAACCGAGAGACTGATGACTCGCAACGAGTTGTCGCGCGATAACGCTGTTCTTCGCATTAACGCTCAAATGAGTCTGGACTTGAAGTGCAATTTAGCTGATTATGTGATCGATAACAGTCGCGATGTGGACCGCACTCGCCTTCAAGTCGAGACTATCGTTAATACATTGAAATTATCGAAATTTTATTGGGTTTTTAGAATTGCATTCCTATCTGTTGTCATAATATTTCTAATTATTCTTTACTTATGTGTAAAATTTATTGTATCGTTATTTTATTGAGAAATATATACTTAACTTTTATTATTTTATTAAAACTATAATTCAATATTTTTCATAATTTTTTTTATCATTATTTTCATTATGATATCAGTTTTATTCAACATATTTATATTGAATTATGCGTTTTCTACAAATGAAAAATAAAAAAAGTTATTAATAAGTTTATTTTTTCAGCGAATACATGGGAATTATATAAGAAATAATTCAATGAGAAATTCATCCTAAAAATGAAAGTTTTATATAAAGTTATAATGTAAAAGAATAAAATAAATAAAATTGAATTAAATTTTATAATGTTACACATTTTAAATGTTCTTTTGTAAATTATTTCTTCTTTAAGTTTATTAACAGAGAAATAAAAAATTGAAACTTAAAGAAACAATTGAAGCAAACGTTGTATTTTTTAAAATTTTCTAAGTCCTTATGGTTTCAAAATTTTCGATAATATGAATTTGAAATTGAATTTTTTCTTTGCATAATCATATAAATTATTTAAAAACCATATTATTTAAACTTATTTATATTTTTAATTTCAAATTTGAATTTTGCACCCAATTTCTAATTTTAATTTATTTATAAAGATTTGAAATATATGCGAATTTATTGATGTTTTAATAAAACTTAGTTTCTTTCAACTCTTGTTTTGCAATTAATATAATTTTTTAGACATTTACCCAAAACAATCAAATTGAAACCGAGTTCATCTCTACTCACAACATAAACAATTACCACGCGTTTGACTTGTCTTCGACTGAAACGATGCTATGATTTCTAATTCATTATAAAGTAGTGTTCACTTCATAGTTATTTCAAATTGAATCAAATAGTAATCGCAATGAGTTCAGTAAACATACGATTAGTGCGCGAATTGTTTGACGACTCGAAAGAGTGGGCAAACAAATGCGCGAATTTGCCAAAAAGTGGTGCATCAGTAAAGTTGGTCACACCTGGAGATGCGATTCGCGACGACTCGTCGTTCATGAGAGGTCACGGCACGTACTTAGAGGGCGACTCACAACTGGTGGCGTCGGTCGCGGGCGTCGTCGAGCCCATCAATCGGTTGATATCTGTGCGACCGTTGCGGACGCGATATAACGGCGAAATCGGAGACGTAGTGATCGGTCGGATAACCGAAGTGCAGCAGAAGAGGTGGAAAGTGGACACTAATGCGCGCTTGGATTCGGTGCTGCAGTTGTCGGGCGTTAACCTTCCGGGAGGAGAGTTGAGGCGCAAGACGAGTGAGGACGAGATGATGATGAGGTCGTACCTGAAGGAGGGCGACATCATATCGGCCGAAGTGCAGAACGTGTTCGAAGACGGCGCGCTCGGACTCCACACCAGAAGTCTTAAGTACGGAAAGTTAGGTCAGGGCGTACTCATTCGGGTCTCGCCGTCACTCATCGAACGGCGAAAGACTCACTTCCATAACCTTCCCGTCGGCGCGCATATTATTTTCGGTAATAATGGTTTCGTTTGGATATCGCGAACGGTCGCCGACGGCGCAGAATCGGGCGGCTTTATGCTCGACTTTAATGAAGTGCCTCTTCAGGAGAGGCAGACAATAGCGAGACTTCGCAATTGCGCGCTCGCGTTGGCTCACCAGAAGGTTATGCTTCACGACACTAGCATTTTGTACGCCTTCGACATTTCCTTTCAACTCGGATATCAAGTTTGTGATCTTCTTATGCCTGAAGTGATTAATGTTGTGGTTTCGCAAACTAAACAAAGACTGCTTCAGTCTGAAGATATGTCTTAGCTTTTATAATTTAAATCATTATTTGCTTTCACATAAAATAATTAGTATTTTTCAAATCAATAGCAAAAAAAATCATTAATGATATTTTTTTATATGTTTAACATCAATAAATATCTATAATTGAAACATTTAATTTTTAGCGTTTGAATAAATTCATTTACTTTAGTGGTTTTCATTACTAATCATAATAACTTCATTACATTGTATGATCAAATAAACTTTCTAAAATTTTGTTAAAATTTAACTATTACTATAACTTAATTCAAAGTTTATCGTAAGCTTGTTATCTATCAATAAATTAAAATTAAAGTTAAAATTCTTATCGTTTAATAAAACAGGAACAGTACATACTGTTTCTGTCCGCTCGTGCGATAAGATTTTAAGCTATAATTTTTGCATTAATCATTAAAGCCGAACAAAAAAGTTTTAGAATCGAAGTTTGAAGCAGATATTCGGATTTTTTTCAGAAAGTTTTTCAGAGCCTGAGTTTGACCAAAACTACTCATAATAATTAAAATCATTTAGGTTTACAATTGCTTAAAACATTAAAATTTTTTAAGCAAAGATTTTCTTTTTTAAGTTTATAAATTTTATTAGTTTTAGTACTAACTTTTAGTATAACTAAAATTTAACCTATGGTTTTGTCACATTAGCATAATTTTCTTATATAATTTTTTTTGTGTTCGTATTTCTTGAGACCAATTTTGAGGTAAGTATTAAATTCGTTTTCTTCCCTTTGCGTCGCTATTTCCGTACATGTAATTATGTTTACATGCAATTAGTGATGTCAATTAATTTTTTTTATCACAGTAAGCAACAACTTGTTATTTTTAAACTTTATAAATTTTAATACAATTCAACGTTAATTTATAAATAAATAATTAATTTTAATGTTAATTTTATAAATAATTAAAACTTTACTCAAAATTTTCTTATATAATTGCAGTGTTAGTTAACCCGCATCTCCACTCCTAGAGACGAACAATAGTGAGCATACATAATATAATAAATCATTAAACAATAATTGTTATTCAAAATATTAATAAATTTGAAATCACAAAATCATAATAATTTCACAAAAACACTGGCGATAAGATATTCACGTATCAATAAGATTATTATTGTAATGTTTGATTAAAGCCATGTGACAAAAGCTCACAAGCTTTTCTAAGAAAACTATT